>JAGKTI010037385.1:0-10903 GCA_018397915.1 Birgus latro | reverse complement strand
GTTAAATGAAATCACATTTTGGTCGCATACATTTATTACCCAAAAGTCGCTATACAACTTGAAAAGACCTGGTGCATTAGAGGCTTTCCTAACCAGAGTATACATTGTTACTATTGAAGAGCCTTCTTTCCTCAGTTTTTTAATATTTGCCTTGTAACAAAAGGCAATCACTGGTGCCTGACTTGATCAAGATCAGAACAGGAAGAGTACAGGCCAAGCAGACTTGATGCATCTGTACAATACACATCCATCACATTCTCTGTCTTCTTCATTTTCACTGTATTTATATTAAAAAACATATTTTGATTTAAATCATGTTTTTTTTCCCACTGATTTAAATGGATTTAAATCACATTATTTAAATGACGATTTAAATCATGACAACCTCGGCAAGAAGTGTTAATGTTGGGTGTGAGGGAGTGAGAGGTAGACCAAAAAAGACCTGAGATGTGGTGATTTAGTGTGACCCAAGGGTTAAAGGACTAAATAGGGAAACTGCCAGAGATCAAGCAGCATGGGGAACTGCCATTAAGTGATCAAGGCTCATGCATGCAAGCATGTTGGAGCATTCAAAAACAAAATGAAAAAGATAGCAGATTATGAAGTACTGTACAGTAAAACCTCTCTAGAATGGACTAATTGGGGCCAAAGTCATTCAGAAAAAAGCGATATTCCGAAAAAAAGCAACCTGAGCTGGTCTGGCGCTGGCAGGACAAAGACCGGCCCCCATGGATTCCCCAACACCTATTTGCAAAACTTCACATGCAAGGGGACCAGCTTTTTACACCATCGGGGCACATAGTCCTGGACTCAGACTCCGCAATAAACGTCCTCACCCACCTACACTCAGACAAGGGGATCCACTGTGAAAAAGCTAACCCAGGTCTACAACGACCTCTACTGGGCCCCCAACCCCAATACTCTCGCCAAGCGTGTCACTCAGGCATGTCGGGCGTGCTGCCTAGGAAAGGACATCACCCGTTCCGCGGGCCCTGCCAGGACGATTTCTGCCCACAAACCTTGGCAGTTATTATCTGTCGACATTGTCGGTCCCCTACCACCTAGATCCGGCTACAAATACATTATTACATTCGTTGATGTCTACTCGAAATTCTTGATCGCTTGTCTGGCTAAGAAGCACACCGCCGTCACCATAGCCAACGCCCTCATGCACCATGTCTTCCCCTATTTTGGTGTTCCCCAGGCCATTCACTCTGATAATGCCCCAAAGTTCACAGGACAAATCTGGAAGGAACTATCCACTCTATTCGGATTCACCATTTCCCACTCTTCCCCCTACTGGCCTCGAGGCAATGGGATGTGCGAAAGGAGCCACCGGACCCTATTAAATCAAATCAGGACACACATCCAAGCTACCCGAGGTCAAGATTGGCCTGCCCACATTAAGATCATCCAGTGGGGAATTAGCACCTGCCCCCGTGATGACGGCATCACTCCCCACGAGCGGATATCCGGCAAGGCCCCCCTCCTGCCTCTCCAAAGTGCCTGCCGGCCCCCACCCACTCCCCAGCCTCCGATCCCCTACAACACCTGAAGCGCCAGCTACAGCACCTTCACACACACCAGGACGCGCAGGCTGATTCCCCCCCCCCGCAAACCCCTACAAACCAGGTGACAAAGTTTTCGTTGCACACCTCCCCACCCCCAACAAAATTGCTCCCCGCTTCACGGGGCCCTATACCATCACCAAAGTCCCCAACCCCTTTTAAGTCATCATCAACTACAACGGAACCACCCGCACCTAAAGAAATCACCACGTCCGCCTCTACCAACACTCCCCCACACTAACCGCTCCCTCCCCGACTCCCCAAGCCAAACCAACACCTTCAACTCCCCACGAAGAGCCATTCCTCTACTACTCTTCCCCCTCCCCCTCCCCACCGGTTTCCACCACTCCATCACCTCCCCACACTCCCGCGCCACCCCCACGCACTAGACCAACCCCACCACTCCCCTGCTCTGTTCCCGCATCACCACCATCTTTCCCCGCACCCGCCACGCCTCCAACACCATGTGTTCATTCCTCACCCTCAGTGATTTCCACACTTACCACCCCGCGCTCCGCACCTGACCTAGCACCCGCCACGCCAACCCTGGCAACCAACCACGCTACACCATCCCACACTCCGCTCGCCCCCGCTCCCCCGTCCCACTAGCTGCCCACTCCCCGTTTAACCACCACGACCACCTGTTCTGGACGTGTCTCACGCATGCCAGCCCGTTACCTCCCCACCCCCACACACACCCCTTTGCCCTCCAGCAGCCAACCGCCCACCCCACCCCCTAACAGTGCCCCAGTAACCCTCCCTCCCCATCAGGCCAGATGGAAAATCCCGCCCCACCGCACTCCCAAGGGAACACCGCCTCCACATTCCTCTGGCAATATAAACCGAGCCGGGCTGCCCGTTTTTTTTTTTTATGTGTCCGACTCTGGGCATAGGCTTCACAGCCTGCTATTAAGGCCCAGCAGACCTCCTACATACCATACACCTCTACATGTCACCACTTCGGTGCTAACACCCACCATCCATATTGAATACAGGCTAGGGCTGTCTCCGACAGGACTGGTGTATTGGTATTAGTGGGAGTATTTTTACGATATGTTGGCGGGTCATCTGGTAGATCAGTAAAGCTTGATTTAATGAAATTGAAATCCTTAAACTGTTCCCTGCCCAAGTGAGGATTTGAACCTGGGTCTGTTGGGACTGTAGGCCACCTCTCTACCGATAAAGCCACCGCCTCCCTTAGCCGGCATTCGCCTCCAAACCACCACCACCACCACCACCATGCGCATCATGAGGATAACCTGGATCCCCACCTTCGGATGACACCACTGTGTCCGGAGCATACACCACTTAATACGAGTCCTTCAGCAGGCGAGCCAGCCTTCCACTCTTCGCATCGCCTACTCCCACCACCTGCAGCCCAACATACCCACAGACCACTGGAACACCTTCCTGCATCACCTCACACCCTTCCACCAAATTCCCAACATCGACCTGTACCACATCCAGTCACGAGGTCGTGACTGTGTTACAGGGGAGGGTGGTGAAATACAGGAGTTAGGGGTAATGGTTGCACACCACCTGGATGCGGTGCAGACGACACCAACACCCCCAGCCCCCCAAGGACCACTAGAGGTCCGCGACTGACACTGAGCAGCCCGGGACAGGAACGGCACACCTGTATCCCTCCCTGATCCCCCTCTTACTCCCAGCCAACGTCCCGGGAAGGTAACAGTCACTGGCGCCTAGTCTCCAGCTGGAATCCTACTCGCCAGGTAAGGGGTGAAGTTGTCTCAGCAATTCCACGCAACGGCACGGTATCGGCCATTGTCCATACAGGGAAAGGGGCAGAACCAGCCAGTGTTCCCCAGATGCATCTCCGCTGCAGGGCCACGACACCAGCCACAAGCCATGTCAGTCGGGTAGGACCATCCACCAGTCATCCACTACCTGCAATCATTCCCCCCAGAGTAGCGCCGCAGCACCAGCCATTAGCCGTGCTGGGTATGAGGCAGGACCGGCCATCGTCCGTCCCTCTGCTACTAGTGCTCTCTGCTCTATGGTACAGGCCACTAGCCGTACCAGAGTTATAGTCCCCTGTAGGACCACAACGTTGGCCACTAGCCACGTTGAGCCAGAGGCAGCGCAGGCCATAGCCCACTCTTCTTCTACAGGAGACTCTCACTCCACTTACAGGGACAGAATAGAGTGAGCTGTGTCTCGCACTAGCCCTGAGTTCCAATGGAGCAGAGGAACCGCTGTGCCGGCCACTAGCTGTACGGGGGAGGCAGAGTTGGCCACAGTCTACTCCTCATCTTTTGTTCCCAGGATATCCCCCGACGGGGAAGTGCCTTGCCTGGCCCACCCTGTTTCATGTGGCTGGACGGGACGCACCCCCTCCCCTGCAGAGGGAGTGACTGGGGAAGACCCTTTCCCGGAGCCTTGGCGAGGCCTTACCCGAGACCTTAGTTCCCTTCAGCTCTGCCAGTGTGAGCAGCAGCTGAGGCAGAGCTTCAGCAGGTGTAGCAGCCGGCGTCGGGCCCTGTCGACCACTCCCCCAGCCTGAGGTTCCTGTGAGGTGGCCCTGATGGCGCCGCCGCCCTCCAGCTGTTGCCGCAGTCCAGCCACCCCGGGTTCCAGCACCCTGGGTCCTCAGACACCCCAGGAGCCGCCCCAAACACCAGGACGTGACTTACTTGCTGGTGGGACCTCTCCGGGCCTGTCCCAGACCCAGCGTCAAACCCGCCTCCTGGCTCTCTTCGGACTGAGCCCCTAGCCCCGTACCTACATGTGGGGCCCTGTGAAGGTGTGTCTCTCTGCCCACCCTCCTGATGGAGGGTTCAACCCTCGGCCCACCAGTGATAGTGAAGACGGACTCTACCAGTGTGCACTTCTTAGACCCAGATATATGTATTGTATATGGTCGTTTGTGTAACATGAGTTATTCCTTACAGTGTGTTCTCGTGATTATGTGACCAGAAAAGCCCACAGTATAAGACTGGACGAGCCCACTAGTGATCCTTGTCTATGGTATATTACGAATGGAGCCCCGTGCGCTCCCGATTGTGTAATGTCACTCACTCCCCCCCAGTGAAGGAAATGCCAAGGTGACCAAACATGAAAACTATATTGTATCGATCGTGCCGTCCCCTTGATTATTAATTCTCCCTTCCCAGTGTAAAGGCAAGCCAGTGTTCGTGAAGCTACCCACACCATGTCCTTTGGAAACGAAACCTACAAAATGATTGTGCCACCCCTTGTTTATTAATTCTGTGCCACCCCTTGTTTATTAATTCTCTCCCTCCCCAGTGTACAGGCACGTTAGCCACCGTGTGTCTATCTATCTCCGAGTGTTTCCCTAAAATACCGCAGTCCCCCCTCTCAGTGTGTGACAGTGTGGCCGGCTCCCTCCGTGATAGACTGCCAACCAGATTTGTATCTATCTACACAGCGTTAACGTAATTGAACCCTTGTATCAGTGCCGTCCAGTGCTATACTATATTGGAAAATTGTAACAAGTGTATTTCTGTGTCCAAGGTATAAGTGTAATAGAAGTACCGTAAATACTGGGTGTATTCTACCATACTTTCCCTAAGCCGGTATAGAGACAGACTGTAATTCAGTAAAACCTTGTGCTAACCCATCTCCGGCCAACCCAGAATCTATTGTATCTAGTGTTGTAATACAGTATTTGTCTCTGGGAAGATATTTGTTATACAAGTGTGTAACAGTTCACTGCCTTATTTTTGTGCCCAGTCCTTTCCTTAGGAATACCGACCCAGTCTTGAATGAGAACCTGCTGTGAGTCTGCGTACTTGACGGGACGAGGAGTCGCCTCTCAGAAACGTGACATGTAATAAGTTCACCTCTCACCTACGTGTACAAGGGACGAGTAGTCGGCCCTCAAATACGTGGCATAACAGTTTCTGTTTCTCTGTTGCTTACGTAAGCAAAGCAGTGGGCCATGGCACTATATTTTCTGAATTCATCGGCTGATTTCAAAAGGCGTGGGCGTCGATGGTGTAGAGAAACAACATGAGCGCCGCCCTGAGCCCCTGGCAGCTGTTACACAAACTACATTGTGCTACCCCATAAGAAAGCCTCTTCATAATATAGAGCTCAGTGACACAGACACATCATTGATATGTCCTAACTAAAGGGCAACATTCAAACTATGAAGCAATATGGCCACCGTCTTTCTGAACAACAATTTTCTTTAAGAGATCACGTACTTATGAGCACTTGAAATCTAATTATTTTAAAGTATACGTTAAAAAATATTAACACTGCATTTGGGACTATATGGAACTTTGCCAGGTTCTGATAATGTAATGCTGTAATTTTGTATGTAACATAAGTATAATATAAGTAATATAAGTGTAATATAAGTTAGTATAAGTATAGTGTAAGTGTAATATATGTGTAATTTACGTTAGTTTATGTATGGTGTAAGTGTAGTTCTGGACCTTGTTTAAATTGATGCAATGTATGGGAAGTGGACCTTGTAATTCATTTTTTGGGTTTGATCTTAATTAAAGTGTAGCAGGAGAGTAATATTGTTAAGAAGACCGTGTGGAGCGGGTTGGACGCGTAAATTCATGTCTGTTTTTGATAAAGAGGCGAAGAAAGTTGATTTGAGATTAAAATTTGCGATGAGTTGTAGTTATACTTGGAATTCAGAATTTTGTAGTTGAGTTTGTGTTTATCATCTTGTGGTACTAAATAACAATGTCTAAGAGCTTAGGTAAAGTCTGATTATTGATTATAGTCATTGATAGCCACAAAATTAACTTGTTTTTCACTGTCGCTAGATCACGTAGGCCAGAACAAAGGCGACGCCTGGTATTAATTATATCAACGCGTGAGTTTAGGCATCGTTTAACTGTTAGACCTTTGTTACTGCCACAAAATTTAAATCATCATAAGTCATTTTGTCTAAGTTGAGGAGAGTGAAAATTCCTTGTTGCAAATTCCTGGGCGATTGTATAATAAGTTAACTGTAGAATAATAAGTCGAAGCCAGAACCGTTTGTAGGAACATTGCGGGATTCCCAGAGCGTCCTTGCCGCAAGCCGTCACTTCGAGCTGTGATTTCATATCAGACGGACGTCCACAGGTATGGTCTAGAGTAAATTCACTGTATTTCCCCCATACGTCACAATAATTAGTTTTCATTCTAACTATATATCAAGTAAGTTGTCTGATAATATTTTCCAATACTTTTATATGACTTCGAGCTGTGACTTCATATCAGACGGACGTGTCCACAGATGGTGTGGCGTCATGAGTCGGGGTACTGTCTGCGTAATGTCTCGCAGTCCTAATCGCCAATGCCCTTACACAATTCCACTTAGTTCATTTCTTATACATAGTCGTCGATTATGATGTCGTATGGTCCACTTAGTAAAGCCCTTAATCTTAAAGTGAAATATTCTGGTTAAAAACGAGTGAGATATGGAGTGTTGTATTTCTCTGTCATGCAGGGTATTGTAAGCGCTGTGATATTATATATTAAATTATTCTTGGGCATCTGATAATTTACATAGTTATGTCATATTGTGAAAACCCATGGAAAATTGGGGTGATTATATTAAATATAGAGTAAACCGTGTAACAAGTTGTAAACCTGGAAAATACTACGAGTCCTGTTGAGACCGTGGTTTATGTAAGTCTCTCCTGAGTTTGTAATTTTCTTTTCCACATGTATACCTCGGATTGAGTTAAGAGGTCGAGTTGAGTGTATTCTTAATGTATGTATGTATGTATCGGGCGAGTAATTCTTCTGTGAGCAGTATAATCAACATCTTGTTGAGTGTAAAGCCCAAGGTACTTCAGTGGTGGCATTCTCTCGTATAATTACTTTTGTATCGTGATATGTGAGTCAGCTGATTTATAATCTGTGGAGAAGAGAGTATTAATTCTCTCAGATAATCTGGTGGAATCAGAGACTGAAGTAATTCTGTGTTCTAGTTTCATATTCTTGTTTGAAGGTTAATTTTATTTTATATATATTAAGGATAGTAATATAGTTAATTATACTTTTCGTAAGTGTTTGGTCTAAATTCCTCTGGGAAGTTGATTATGAGACCGAGTGGCCCGCAAGGCATGTTACTATCTATAAAATCCATGCTCTCATATTTTTCTCACGCTACCCTGTTTACTGTCCTAGGCCTCATTGTCCCTTCTTTTATTGTACGGGACTAATATCTTTTAATTTTGTTTTTCCCCTGGCAATTGCTGGGTGGTGGCAGCATACCAGATTAATTCTACTACTTCCTATTGTTATTTCTTCCTAATGTTAATCAATTAACGAGGCCTTCTTTAATAACTCTAAGATATCTTCTATGGCAGTAATCAGTAAACATCGAATAAATTCATTCAGTCAAAGTACCGCCCATACACTAGTGGCTTATGTGCTAGGATATATTTAGATAGATTTGGATATTTAGATAAATTAAAAAAATCCTGCGTTACAATAATATATCAATACACCGCAAGCGATAAATGGAGTGGAAAGATGGCCGAGTCAGCATCAGTGATGTGATTGTTGTCAGTGTTGTGGCGTTAGCTGTCAGTAATCATTGGTGAGATCACAGTGTACTTGATCATTGGTACTTGATCAGTTCAGGTTCCGGGACAATTCGCCGTGAAGTCAATTTGTTGTTGTTGTTGTTGTGTTGATTAGAGGGTGCGGACGACGATAAAACAATTTGCCGTCAGACAATTCCTCGTCAAAACATGGACGATTCCTCATCAGGGCAATTCGCACACAAGAAGATTCCCCGTCATTTTATAACTATACTTAATATTAATTGATTAATACCATAATAAATAATTTCATGGGGAACTATCAAGGTTTATGTTAACTGAATAGCGTAAGCTTTGGATATTATTTATGATTTGCACTTGTAGTTAATAATTAACTTGTTTCTGCCTCACTGTAGTCGACTTTGAATTATAATCTGACGTCTCCCATAGCTACCTTCATTAATTTTTATGGTAATTTTTGGATGGAGTAGGTTGAGATTGACTGATTAGCTGAGAATGTAGATGCAATATGAAGATTATTTGTATAATTTTAGAGTATGTCGATCGTTCACTTGAGGTTATTAAGCATTTATATAAATGCCAAAGTCTCCTATGTAGCCTTATGTTAAACGATGAAGTGAAACATCGTACGTCACCAGGGAGTATCACACGGTACCTGAAATCATGGTTTGCCGACGGAACGCGTTCCTGGTTTGCTGGAACAAGGCACAAACCCTATCACATACGTTCCTCGAACGCTGCCGACGGTCGGCAAAAATGTAAACAAACACACCATAGTTTTTCTTGTGAAACATGGGATGCTTGTGATCCCAAAGACAAGGGAATGGCTTTATTTTTTCAATGAGGGCATTTTCAGTAGCCCTTGTCCATAATATCTGCCCAGATGCCATCGTATACCCAGTGCTGAATGAACGGCGATGTACAGTACTCCTTCACCCAGCGGGGAGAGTTGTATCCGCGCTCCCCAATGAAAACAACTGAATTATCTACATCGTTATTTCATCCCTGTATGATATGAAAGGTTATTTAAGCTTTCATAATTAATAATATATATAATGGAAAGTAATAGGCACTCTAGGAGGGAATTATAACTTAAAAAAAAAAAACGTTTTGTCCCTGATTCCGTGGGCACGGAATGGGTCTGGATAGAAATGAGTTTTGCCAACGGAATCCTTGGCGGCTACCACGGTTTCGTGGACGGTTACCACGATTTCGTTGGCAAACCATGATTTCAGGTACTGTGTGATACCCCCTTAATTCACGTTTCAATATATATATCTATCTATCTATCTATTGCCAGACGCCTCAATCCCGAACGGGGTGGCCACAAACAAATCGCCTCCATGTCACTCTGTCCCCTGCCATTTCACTACCACGCTTCCAACTCACACCCCCCTCTCTCATATACCCCTCCACTCCATCCCTCCATCTCATCCTCGGCCTCCCCCTCCCTCTCGCCCCCTCCACCTCACTCACATACACTCTCCTTGTCAATCGTTCACTCTCCATCCTCTCCACATGCCCAAACCACCTCAACGTGTTTCTCCTAACGCTTCCCATCACGTCCTCAACCACACCCCAACGCTCCTTCACTTCCTCATTTGTTAGTCTGTCCCTCCATGTGACTCCACACGCTCCTCTCAAATAACTCATTTCCACTGCTCTCACTCTTGACTTCTGTCCTTCCAACAGGGTCCACGCTTCACTTCCATATGTCAGAGTTGGTATCACAATACTGTCATGTAACAACTTTTTCACTTCCATGCTCACCTCCCTGTTTCTTATCACTGCTTTCAACGAACCAGCAACCTTCCTTCCCTGCTGTACCCTTTCGAGCACTTCACCCTCCAGACTACCATCCTTACTCATCACACTGCCCAAGTACTTAAATTCACTCACATTCTCCATTTCCCCCCCATCCAATCTCACTATACACTCACTGGCTTCACTTCTCTCGAAGACCATCACTTTACTCTTTCCCACATTCACCTTTAGATTCCGTTTCCTACACACTCTCCCAAACTCATCTACCAAGCCTTGCAGCTCCCCTTCGTCTTCACTCAACAACACAGTATCATCTGCAAACAACAGTACAGGTAGCTTCCAAACATTGCCCTCTCTCACTAGGGCCACTCCAACATCCACTGCCCGACCTTGTATCTCTTTTATAACGCCATCCATATACAGATTGAACAACCATGGAGACATGACACATCCCTGTTTCAATCCAACCTTCAGATGGAAAGATTCACTCAGTTTGCCATCCACACGCACTGCAGCCTTAGCACCCTCATACATACTCTTCACTGCCCTCAACAACTTCCCATCCACTCCATATATTCTTAATACCTTCCACAAACCTTGTCTATCCACCCTGTCATATGCTTTCTCCAGATCCATGAAGGCTGCATACAACTTCTTGCCCTTCTCTAGAAACTTTTCCACTACGGATCTAAGAATGAATATCTGGTCTACACAACCTCTTCCCTTCCTAAAACCTCCTTGTTCTTCTCCAACTAATTCCTCAGTAATTTCCCTAACTCTGTCAATAAGTATCCTACCATATATTTTTCCTATTACACTGAGAAGGCAAATGCCCCTATGATTACCACACACTGCTTTTTCCCCTTTTCCTTTGTACAGAGGAATAATTATACCTGACTTCCAATCCTCTGGGACTCTACCCTCCTCCCAAGCCAATCTGCACACCTTCCACATCCATTCTATTACTATCTCTCCCCCATGCTTCAGCATTTCACCACACACTCCATCAATTCCTGGGGCTTTCCCCATTTTAACTTTCTTCATTGCTTCCACCACTTCCATCCT
>JAGKTI010037384.1:0-10903 GCA_018397915.1 Birgus latro | reverse complement strand
ACAAAGGTCGAGACAACCTCTCCCTCCCCTGCCGTGGTAAAGACTGACAGAAAGCCTGCCGGGCCCGGCCCGTCAGTGCCGTGCATTGTTGCCAAATTAAAAATTATTGAAATCCGCTAAATTAGTCTCAAATGCGGTAAAAATCCGCCAGACAGGGAAATTAACGAAAAAAAAATGGGCAAGACCTATAAAAAAAAATTGAAAAGACCTGAAAAAAAAGAGCTAGAGAAATGTAATAATTTTATACCAGGTAGACTGCTTTTGAAATCTCTAAATTTAGCGGGAAAATCGCTTCATTGGTAACTGCTGGCATGAGTCGTGAAAACGTGCCAGATGTCACTATTTATTTATTTTTTGATTGATCTATTAAAAAAAAAAAAAAAAAACGAAGGCTAAACTTAACAAGTATTTTCGCAAGATTACTTTTTTTTTTTTTTTTTTTTTTTACACCATAAGTAGTTTGCAGGGCAGGCAAAGACTGTTTCCGTCTCCTAAATAAACGTTGCCAGACCCAGGGAGTTTTGTCCGAAACTTAATGAAAGCGAGTCATCACTTCTTTGAGCGATTGTACAGTCATAAGAAAAACTATCGTTACCCTTCTGAGCTATGCACTATGACACAACGACGGAGTGCTGTGGAATGACGGGACAGGAAAGTTTGTAGTGCAATCCCGTCAATGTCTGTTAGGTGAGACACAGATATTAGAATTTATGCTAGAGGTAATAAAAGCTAATTGGATCGTTTGTCCTCTGTGCATAGAGACAATACGTTTTATTATCCGGCACCGAATTCATTAAATAAAAATATAACAGAATGGTGCAGAGTCGGCAACACACATGCAAACGGGCAAAGAGTATGTGCACCCATGCCAGACGTATGATAGTAATTCAGCCGATGCAAGCCAAGTCAATGAATTTCAGTGTAATAATTATATGTATTGCTTTCTATATATAACTAATGTTGTGTAGAAGGAAAATAATACGTGTTCAGTCTCATTGCTTTAATATTTTGTATACCCACCCCCCTGCTTCCAAAACAGCTTGTAGATGTCTGAAGCATCCATCTGAAGCATTAGCCACCCATCTAAAGCAAACAAATGAACTCGTGCACCCCTGTTACATTATCAGGCATGCATCGACTAAATTAACTATAGTCAATGGCTATAGATTTAATACCCTTAAAAATATTTTATTTGTTGTATTCTATAGATATGTGTTGAATTGTAGGAAAATAATAAACGCAGAATTTCATTATTAATCCCGTCGGGGCGCTCAGGGTAACGCAAAAACGTCCTATATTTCCCCACCATATGGTTCATTATTGCTCATTATTCCAAGTCTTGTAATGGGATTGTAATATGGCAACACTAGATTGGGGAGGGGGGAACAGCAAGCATCGAACACTCCTGGGGGTAACAATAGTTCTTCTTATGACTGTACATTTCAGAGTATTATGCAGTCCGTGCATGTTTATTTATTTATTTTTTATTTAGTTATTCTTGTTTTGCTCCTTGACAAAAGCGGAATCTACATCGCCATGTTCACACCAGCCATCCAGAATGTCCAGCTCCACAAAGTGTGGTACGCTCGCCCTGACACTTGCAGTTTGTCCTTCCTACATGTGAGCTAAACTGATCTGATCATCATCCTCTTCTATCGCACCCTCTCCTCCTACCCTACCACACGCACTTCTGCTCTGATGTAGTGAGTCGCACCCATTTTCCCCTTTGTATCTCCCACAGAACTTCTAAAAACACCTGCGACTTACACCTTCCCACCGCCAGTTCCCACCGCCGACTCCCATCTTCACACAGTTTTATTTTCCTAGCTCTAACCACTCAACACCTGTTTATCACATCCCACCCACTCATTTCAGATCACTTTGTGCTATCCCACCTTGTACTTTCACTACGCCCATTATCACATCTTGTACTTTCCTCAGAATGCTCCACCACTTACGAGTACCGCCATCCCAGTCATCACATCCCCTTTCCACCAACCCCATCTATAACCATTATATAATGAAGTGACTATCATAAATGTAATTACCTCAAGTACAAAGCTACATACAGCGCCCATATTCGTGGGATATACTTACCCATTGCGGTCTGTCACCCACTATTATCTTAGGCGATCCGACACCTGTCTCCGCGCGCGCATCCCAAGCCTGGGAGACCTGGATCAGCAGCATCTCAGTCAATGAACTTATGGGTTAATTTGTAACAAAAGTCTTCATAGGCATCTTCTGATGTGAGCTAAGCTGATCTGATCACCATCCTCGTCCATCCTGCCCTCTCCTCCTACCCTATCGCACGCAGTTCTGCTCTGATGTAGTGAGTGCGGTAGCTATAGCTGTCTGTGCTGCCAGATAATATACAGTAAGATATACTCTCCCCGTCACTGCTCACCGCCCACCACCATCCCAGTCCGTCGTTTCCATCCTTCTTCACCCAAACACTAGCTGTAGATGTTATTGTTATTGTTGTTCTCAGGCCGGACTGCAGAGTGGTGTTCCTTCCCCTGCAGTCCATCCTGCTTCTTTCGTGCACTAGGGAAGGAGCTGAGGGACGAGGTGCCACCCTGAAAGACCAAAATCAACATATGAAAAACCATTGTACCAGTGTAAAATGGAGAGAGAGTAAGAAATTGGTTTGGAAGGAGGTAAAGAAAGTAAGACAGTGTGACAGGAGAGTGAAAGATGGGAATAATAGATTGCTGGTGGAGAAGGAGAAATTGAGGAGATGGAAGGAGCACTTGAGGATTTGTTGAATGTAGAGAGTGAGAGCAGTGCGAGTATAAGTGGCTTGGGAATGGCTGGGAGAAGAAGAGGTGAGAGGAGGAAGGAGGAGATCAGTAGGGCAGAAGTAGTGGAAGCAGTGAAGATCAAGATGGGAAAGGTCCCAGGAATTGATGGAGTGTGTGGTGAAATGCTGAAGTATGGGGGTGAGATTGTTATGGAGTGGATATGGAAGTTGTGTAGATTGGCTTGGAAAGAGGGAAGGGTTCCAGAGGACTGGAAATAAGGTATAATTGTTCCTTTATATAAAAGAAAAGGGGAAAGAGAAGTATGTGGTAACCATAGGGGTATTTGCCTTCTTAGTGTGACTGGAAATATATTTGGTAGAGTACTTATTGATAGGGTTAGGCATATAACAGAGGAGTTCGTTGGAGAAGAACAAGGGGGATTTAGGAAGGGAAAGGGGTGTATAGATCAGATATTTGTTCTAAAATGTTTAGTGGAGAAGTATCTAGAGAAGGGAAGAAAGTGTATGCTGCCTTCATGGACTTGGAGAAAGCTTATGACAGAATAGATAGGCAAGGTATGTGGAAGGTATTAAGAATATATGGGGTGGAGGGGAAATTGTTGAGTGCTGTGAAGAGTATGTAAGAAGGAGCTAGAGCTACTGTGCGAGTGGATGGTGAGCTGAGTGAGTTCTTTGATCTGAAAGTGGGACTGAATCAGGATTGTGTGATGTCTCCATGGCTGTTTAATATTTATATGGATGGGGTTGTAAAGGAGGTGCAAGGTAGGGCAGTGGATGTGGGGGTGGCTCTAATGAATGAGGGTGAGATGTGGAAGATCTTGGCGTTGTTTGCTGATAATACAGTATTGTTGAGTGAAGATGAATGGGAGTTGCAAGGTTTGGTGAATGAATTTGGTACAGTGTGTAAGAAGAGGAATTTGAAAGTCAATGTAAACAAGAGTAAAGTTATGGTGTTTGAGAGGAATGAAGTCACAGAATGCACAGTGAGGCTGGATGGTGAGGATATGGAGAATGTGAGTCCATTCAAGTACTTGGGCAGTGTGATAAGTAAGGATGGAAGTTTTAGGGATGAAATACTGGAAAAGGTACAGCAGGAAAGGAAGGTTGTTGGTTCACTGAAAGCAGTGATGAAAAATAGGGAGGTGAGTATGGAAGTCAAGTCACTGCATGATAGTATCGTGATCCCTACCCTGACGTATGGCAGCGAGGCATGGACCTTGCTAGAGGGTAACAAGTCAAGAGTGAGAGCAGTGGAAATGAGTTACTTGAGAGGAGCATGTGGAGTGACATGGAGGGACAGGTTGACGAACGAGGAAGTGAAGAAACGTTGTGGGGTGGATGTGGATGTGGTTGAGAAGATTAGTAGAAATACACTGAGGTGATTTGGACATGTGGAGAGAATGGAGAATGAAAGACTGACTAAGAGGGTGTATTTAGGTGGGGTGGAGGGAGGGAGAGGGAGGGGAAACCGAGGATGAGGTAGAGGGATGGAGTTGAGAGGTACATGAGGGAGGGGGGAAGCGAGCTGGGGGGAGGGTTGGCAAATGGTGGGTGACAGAGCGACTTGGAGGCGTTTTGTCTGCGGCCACCCTTTGCGGGATTAGGGCGTCGGGCTATAGGCAGATAGCTAGATAGATAGACCAGTAAGGCTATTTTTTACATACACCCTCATAGACATAGCCAGAAACAATTTGTGCTGACCTGTATCTAAGAGGTAGACCCAAAAGAACCTGGAAGGGCCTTAAAAAAAAAAAAAGGCGTATCTCAGGAAAGCATTGAACCGATAAAGTTTATTTTTGACAGTAGCTTTAAATGCATGACCGAACTATATCAATGTTAACCTAGATCGACCCGATAGATCTAAACTGATTTGAACGACCTAAATTGGCTGAGACATTCCTGAATAGATCTAGCTGCATATGAACATAGCTAGTATTAATGGACTAAGCTGAATTAAATGGATGTGATTGAAGCTAAGCTGATCCTAGGAGGCCCCAGGTGAATATGAAGATCCGGAGTTCACCAAACTGCACCTGAATTGCTTTGAAAGAACCTGAACTGAGGCCGAGTAGATGTGAGGAATCTTGATGCATGAAATAGACATCTATCTCATGAAACAACAAAAAAAAAGCTTAATCACGCTTGTTCTAATCTTTTCCACAGCAAGGAGAAAGACTACAAAAGGTATCGGAGCCAACCCAACCCTGAATCACATCTTTTTTATGTTTCTGCCCGGAATCGTGCTAAGTCTGTTCGTCGCTCTGCTAAAGATAATTTCATCCGTACTAAATGCTCTGAACTCTCCAACTCTAATTCTTCCCGCTCCTTCTGGCACCTCACCACAAACCTTACTAACAACTTTACTCATCATCCGTCCCTCCACTTTTCCACTCTTATGGCTCTGTAGCTATTTCTTATACTGATGAAGCAGAACTCTTCGCTCAGACTTTCTCCTCCAATTCCACCTTAGACGATTCCGGTGATGTCCCTCCATCTCTTCCCTCCCACTGCCTTCCTCGTGGCTGACATTAAAATTTCTTCAACTGATGTATTTTCTCCCCTCACTGGCCTCAATAGTACCAAGGCATATGGTCCTGATGGGGGTCCCTCCTGTTTTCCTCAAAAACTGTGCCTTTGTGCTTACACCCTGCCTAGGTAAACTCTTTCGTCCAACTTGCATCTTTCCTGCTTGCTGGAAGTTTGCTCCCGCTCAGCCTGTCCCAAAACAGGTGACCATCCCCAGCCCTCTAACTATCGCCCATTTGCTTAAAAATCCTGTATTTCAAAAGTTTTTGAGTTTATTCTTAACAAAAAAAAGAAAAAGAAAAAAGAAAAAAAGCATTTTTCCTATCACAACCTTCTTTCTGATCGTCAGTATAGGTTCCGCCAGGGACGCTCCACTGGCGATCTTCTCACCTACCTTTCAGACTCCCGGTCATCCTCTTTTCGGGATTTTGACGAAAGCTTTGCCATTGCACTTGATATCTCAAAGGCTTTCGATCGAGTCTGCCATAAATCTTTAATTTCCAAATTGCCCTCTTACGGTTTCTATCCTTCCACTTGTGCCTTCATCTTTAGCTTCCTTTCTGGTCATTCTATAGCTGCTGTTGTAGACAGCCACTGTTCTTCTCCTAGAGCTATCACTAATGGTGTACTTCAGGGCTCTGTCCTATCATCAACTCTCTTCCTTTTATTTATCAATGACCTAAGCTGTATGGCGAACCATATTCACTCATACGCTGATGACCACCCATCACCTTCCCATTCGCTTCCTGCAGCGTCCATCTCAGCAGTTGCTTCAAGAAACAAGGGCTGAGGCAATGGCACCCCTAATGTTTGACTTGGCTCATATCTGTAGTTGGGATACAAATAACCTTGTTGTTTTTAATGCATAAAAAAAACTCAGTTCTTTCATCTATCATCCCCTCAAAACCTTCCACGGGAGTACCCACTAATGTTTAATAATATCCAGCTCAATTCTGCATCATCTTTAAATATACTTGGAGTTTCATTCCCTCGGGATTTATCTGGGAAAGAACATATTTCCCTCCATGTAAAATCTGCTTCCAAGAGATTGGGTGTGCTAAGCCAACTCCGTACCTTCTTTACCCCTACACAGTTGTTGACTTTATACAAGGGTTTTATTCGCCCCTGTGTAGAGTTCAACTCTCATCTGCGGGAAGGCTCCCCACACAACTCTTTTCAATAGGGTGGAGTCAAAGGCTTTTCGTGTCATTAACTCTCCTCCTCTTACTGGCTTTTTAACCTCTGTCTCTTCGCTGCACTGTTGGATCCATATCTCTTTTCTATCGCCACTTCAATGGTCACTGCTTCTCTGAACTGTCTACTTGCATCCCTGCACCACTACGGCGGGCACGTAGCACCCGTCTAGCAACAAAGTCTCATCCCTTTTCCGTCCAACTCTTTTGCAAGAATTAACCGCTACTCCCACTCCTTCATATATGCGACAGGACAACTCTGGAACCGTCTTCCTCTGTTTTTCCTCCTGCCTACGATCTCCAGTCTTTCAAATGCAGTGTTTCCAGGCAACTCGAAATGAAATCTAGCATTTGGCTCTCTGTTATCTTGTTCTTGTTTTCTTCTTCAAAAGAGCAATTGGCAGGCCCCTGGCCTTTGGTTCCCCCTTCCTTGCATGTAAAAAAAATAATTTAATAACTGGGCGTAGATGAACGTGCTGGACCTAAATTAATTCAAATTGACCTTAAATAATCTGATAAGTTTGAAATGGAAGCGAGTGGCTTGGCTAGACTTAAGTGGTACCGATGAGTCCAAAGGGACCTGACAGTTCAATGATAGAACTAAGTGACCCCGCAAAACCCTGAATGAACCCGATTTTATATGACAACCGGACTGACTGTGAAGGATCTGAATGAAAATTAGGTTATCTGAATGGATTTATCAGGACTTAACCTAATCGAGACCTAGCTTTGGTGGACTAATCCTGACGCTATCACACTCTTACCCGGGCTGACAATAATAGGCATTCTTTTCTCTTATTTGGCCTGAAGATGGCTAAAAAAAAAAAAAAAAAGATGTAACTTGCTGAAATGGCCTAAGATAATCACATAGAGTCATAGACCCTTTTGGTTCTAGCTCTTCTGGCTGCCACTCCAGCAGACGGTTTGTAGGCATTAGTATACATCTTATAAACACAATATACGGGAAGTAGTGTCTGATGGAAACGTACACAGTTTCTCACTAGGAATGTCAATTCACATAATGTCTATTCAGTGTACAGGAAGTAGTATCTGATTTCACATGATATCTATACACAGTCTTGTTGTCCCAGACCATTAGAAATCCTTAACATCCTCATAGTCCAGACAAACCAAGAATTTCATGACGTATTCAAACATGTGGAAGTCCACGTGCACAGGATACCTCCCAGACACCACTACCTCACCAAACTTCCTCTCCTACCTGTATATAATGCCAGAGAGAAGCCCTACAGATCAGAAAGGGGGTAGATAATACCAGAGAGAACAATTAGGGCAGAGTAAGGAGAAAAGAGGAGACTGGCCGTCACGCTAAGTTCGTTTGTAAGTCACTATTCAATATAACTGTACAATAAAACACCGTAACCCAAGAGTGCTGTAACTCACCTCGTTGATAATACGTCTCACGACTTTATTCTGGTTGTGATAAATAATCCATAATCGACTTTCCTACTTCCCTACAAGTACTTACGACCACGTTATCGAGATTGGTGGCTAGCGGCATCAACGAACCCATCTACGATAAACTACGTTAAACTACAATAAATTACTACAATGAATTACGTCATCGAGATTGGCGGCAGCGCTAAACAACGGTAAACAGTGCATACAACTACGCCGGCGAGATACTCCTTACGAGTTCTAACGCTCATCGGTACTAGTTTATACGTTCGTCGATATATGGAGCAGACAACTCTCCTGAACCGCTACAACGGTAAACTACGATATCTGTCTCGCTACGTTCACTGATAGTGGTGGCGAGCTGTAAACGAAGCCGATTAACTCTCAATCAAAGCAATCAACTAACAAACTACAAGCAAAATAATCTACGACTGCCACGCAACAAGCAACATCTACAATCGACAATTATCAATCAAACTACTTAACTTCGACGCAGCTCTGTGATTTACAAGCACCTACAAGTAACAAAGAACAAGCGTACAACTTAATCATAAGAAGAAGAAGAAGAAGAAGAAGAAGAGCAAGAAGAAAGGGATCAAAGAATCCCCGAGCTAGACCTTACAATGAGATCATATAGCCCCACTAGGTAAAAGGAGGGCGCTACCCCTCCCGGCACGGCAGTCCCCGGCGCGGCTCGAACCCCCGCCCCCCTGGCCCCAAGCTCGATGCTCTCTCTACCTCTGAGCCACAGGGCGCTAACACCCCCCCCCCCCCCCCCGACACGGNAATAATCTACGACTGCCACGCAACAAGCAACATCTACAATCGACAATTATCAATCAAACTACTTAACTTCGACGCAGCTTTGTGATTTACAAGCACCTACAAGTAACAAAGAACAAGCGTACAACCTAATCATAAGAAGAAGAAGAAGAAGAAGAGCAAGAAGAAAGGGATCAAAGAATCCCCGAGCTAGACCTTACAATAATCATATAGCCCCACTAGGTAAAAGAAGGGCCCCCCCCCCCCCCCGACACGGCAGTCCCAGGCGCGGCTTGAACTCCCGACCCCCCGGTCGGTCCCGAGCTCGATGCTCTACCTCTGAGCCACCGTGCCCCCTTAACAGTACTACTTCTTTGCACATACAAACATATGAATATCTAGTGAAATCAGAGAATCAAAATATAAGTACACATGTATCCTTAATATTACAGTGACAAGAAAAATCAAGTGAAAATACCTAACACAAATGGATCCAGCAACAGTGTGCTATACTCAACCACACACATTAGTACTTACAACCTATACCTAAGGATGAATTTAAAAATGAGCAAACATATCAAGTTGACTTCACAGCCATTGGAGGACTATTGTCTCAAGTAAATAATGAATATATTGTAATTATTGTACTGTATATATTATTTTATATAAAATAACAAATATGGGTCACGTATAATATCACTTAAATACAACCAGTGCAACATAATTAAGCCAATACACCCATGGCGTCTCAAATAAGCAAGTGCATCAAATATCATTAATTCATGATACGATTGTATTGTAATTACCATATAAATTATATACATATGTATCAGCTATATGGCTACAGTGACCACACTTGTGATTACTGCAATTATATTACAAGTGCTACAATTATGTAACTACAAATGCTAGCATTACTGCAGTTATGTTACAATTGCCACATTATGACACACAATTATGTAACAGTTGCATTAACAAGATGTAGCCTAATTGCAATTTTATGGCCAACACAATTATGTAACAGTTGCATTAACAATATGTAACCACAGTTTTATGGCAAATACAATTATGTAACAACTGCATTATCACAATGTTATGTTACAGTCACATTTGCGTAACAGTGCACTAAAATGATGTACCTACAATAGCACTAACACGATGTAACTGCAGTCTTACAATTGTGTTACTTTTACAATATTATGCATTTCACTTATTTAACTTACAAGTTGATTGTAATGTGTATATATGTATTAATATGTGATGACAATATTTACTGTCGTTGGTACGACAGTGGGTGTGCCTGAGCTATATGCAGGCATAATATGTTACAACAATACAATATGTAACTATGGTATGTAACTGTATAGCTATAGGTAACAATATGTAAAACAGGTAGTTACGTCTGAGCTCTCCAGGAAGAGTTAGAGAACACATCCCATTACCCAGACTAATCAAGAATGCCAAACACCCCTGATCATGTGCCGGAAACGTGGCCGACACACACACACACACGCACAAACGTACGCACACGTATGCCCACACACTTTAGCCGGAAGCTAGGGAGAGATATAAGTCCAATATCACATGTGGGAAGGTTAGACAGTGAGAGAGACAGACAGAGACAGAGTGAAACAGAGTAGGACAGGAGAGAACAAGAGTTAGACAAGGAGAGAGCGATAGGGAGTAGCAGAGTGAGAGTAAAGTAGGAGGACAGCAGCTAGCACAAACTGCTACAAACCACAGGCTACACTGGTCACGCCAAGCTCTTAACTTTTATTCAAGTAACTGTCTCACAATAAACTCCATCGACCCAAATCTGCCTATTTCATCATCCCACTTAAAATACGAAGAGAATAACGGAACAGAGAAGGCCTACACTGATATCTCTTACACTGATATCGCCTTGATCCAATACTATCGGCAACAGAAGAGCTGTTACCTCTTGATTTCCTCTCAATAGACATTGAATATATGTTTTTGAATCCAAAGCAAATGACGCTGTTCACACTGACTTATAATCAAATGAAAACACCTGTGTAAGCTGGCACAGACTCATGAGGCTGATCCTAAAAGCCCATAGAGAAAGAAGCAGGAAGGCATCAGAACTTTATATGGCGACTGTACACCTCTCAAGCCTACAAGGGACTAATGCCGATCACATCCTCATAAATGGTCTGTGATCATATTCATCAATATTATTTAGCTTAAGATGCAAAATAGGATTGATTTTTCATATTCT
>JAGKTI010037382.1:0-10904 GCA_018397915.1 Birgus latro | reverse complement strand
ATTTACGGCTAATATTTAAGCCAGTTAATATTTAAAGAGAGTATTTACACAAGATAATAGTTATTAATTTGATGACAATCAGGTTAGGAGAGAAACTCAGACATAATTGTATTTCACATTTATTTATATCAACATGTACACTTCGTGGCTTTGGAAAATGATCTTAGGTCATTTCGAAGGCTGAAGAGTAGACAGGGACTGGCGGGGATGTGTGGTGACGCGGGGTGGAGTATGGTGACACACTGCAGTAAAGAGATGCCACATGATTCTCTGTTTTCCTGCTCCTGTTACTGGCCGTTCGTCACCCCTGAGAAAGGAATAATATCTTAGTTGACCTTCACTGCCACAGGTCTTTGGTATGTTAAATTTAATCGTCTTGAGACAGTAAGAATATAAGAAATACTATGTAGGATTCACTGGGTTAATAATCATAAAACAACCAGACTTCTGTGTCATACTCTAATGCATGTGACATATTGGAGGCTTCGTGGCTATGTGTGTATGTGTGTGTGTGTGTGTGTGTGTGTGTGTGTGTGTGTGTGAGGAGTGCTGTTTCTAACCCCTTCACTACGAGGGGGGCCTCCTAAACTGAACAAAATCGTCTGCCGGTAATAGAAATTAAAAATATAAAAATTATCGCAATGATTTATTTAAATTTCGTCTACCCCTTCCCTTAACTGATTAAAATCCTGTTGCCAGATTAAAAAAAATTCCTACTGCCAGACGACTTAATCCCGTAAGGGGTGGTCACAAACAAATCGCCTCCATGTCGCACTGTCCCCTGCCATTTCATTGCCCTGCTCCTACCTGACACACCCCTCTGTCATATACCACTCCACTCCATCCCTCCATCTCATCCTTGGCCTCCCCCTCCTTCTCCGCCCCTCCACCTCACTCACATACACTCTCCTCATATGTCTCTCACTTTCCACATGGGCAAACAACCTTAATGTGTTTCTCCTAACGCTTCCTATCACATCCACATCCACACCACAACACTCCTTCACTTCCTCATTTGTCAGTCTGTCTGTATGTGACTCCACATGCTCCTCTCAAATAACTCATTTCCACTGCTCTCACTCTTGACTTCTGTCCCCCCAACAAGGTCCAAGCTTCACTTCCATATGTTAGAGTTGGTATCACAATACTGTCATGTAGCAGCTTTTTCACTTCCATGCTCACTTCTCTGTTTCTTATCACTGCTTTCAAGGAACCGGCAACTTTTCCTCCCTGTTGTACCCTTTCTAGCACTTCACCCTCTAACCTTCTATTCTTACACATCACACTACCCAAGAATTTAAACGCAGTCACATTTTCCATTTCCTCCTCATCCAACCACACTTCTTCCTCGCCCATGTTTCTCATCTACTCATTATTATATGCTTTCATTTTTTGTGCCACAGCCTCTCTCGCTTCTTCATTCCACCATGCTGATCCCTGACCCCCTTTCGTCTTCTCTTCACCCCACACACCACCTCACATGCTGTACAGATTTCTTCTGTGAATATCTTGCACACACATTCCATGTCCCCCATCTGCTCCAATCTATATTTATCCAATCGCTCCTCCACTTTCCTTTTGTATTCTGCCTTTTTCTGTCCACTTGTAACTTTTCTACTCATCTTGTATGAGCTGCTTCCTCCTGTCCTTCCCTTCTTCTCTTCCCCGACTGTGTTTGGACCTTGATTCTGACCGCCACCAAGTGGTGGTCCAAAAGTCCACTCCCCCAACCTCTATATGCTCTCGCATCCATCACACAACTTTTCATCCTTTCATCCACACACACACAATCAATCATTGCCTTCCGTTCATTCAGTTCACCACCCACCCTTCTCAACACTCGCCATGTATACCAATGGATCATTTTGTGCCCTAAGAGGGTATTGTCTATCACCAACCCCCTCCCGGCACAAATGTCCACTAAAGCACTGCCATTCTCATCCGTCTCTGCAGGCACACCCCACTCACCAACTACTCCATCCACCTTCACATTTACTACTTTTCCATTCATATCTCCAGTCAGAAACACACTCCCATTCTCTTCCAACTTTTCCATGCACGCTACCGTCAATGACTCTCTGACATGGTTGAGCACATATGTTTTAATCTTCCCGCATGTTCACGACAAAAAAAAAAAATCAAATACTAACAGGTGCAAAGGGAATGAAGTATAGCAAAATCGCCTCGGGAGAAATTCTACGGACATCGCAACCCACGTTTCACTTACTCTGGCCGCCCGATATTATAGTAATTAATCCGTCACTTCGATGATTTTTAACCCTGATGCCTTTTGATGATTTGACTCAGCATAGGAAGAGGTATCAGGCTGTTGGAGGATTCATGGAGACTTGAGACGATTAATGGAGAGTGTTTCTAACCTGTAGCCGCAAGCTGTTTCTCCAGTCTACCAAAGCTCCTGCAGGTATCATGACTTAAAAAAAGAAGAGTCAAGTGTTTCGTGAATGAAGAAATGAAGAAATGAAGGAAGGAATGAAGGAATGAAGGAATGAATGAATGAATGAATGAATGAATGAATGAATGAATGAATGAATGAAGGAAGGAAGGAAGGAAGGAAGGGATGAAGAATGAAGAATGAAGAATGAATGAATGAATGAATGAATGAATGAATGAATGAAGAATGAAGAATAATGGATGAATGGAATGGAATGAATGAATGAATGAATGAATGAGTGTGTGTGTCTGTCTGTCTGTCTGTCTGTCTGTCTCTCTGTCTGTCTCTCTGTCTGTGTCTGTGTGTGTTCGCGCGTCTGTGTGCGCGCGTCTGTCTGTGTCTGTGTCTATGTCTATGTCTGTGTGTGTTTAGACAGTTATACATCTAGCAGGAAAATCATGACTTGTGCGCCGAGCCTATACCTTGCAATCGTTTTGGCAAATCCTTGGGGCATAGCGATTGAAGATTCATATATTCTTGCACCCTCGATGACACACTGATAAGGAATAAATAAACGGATCTTTATTTATCGCTGATCAGGAGATATTAGCTAAATTGATTACAACTATAACTGCCATTACAACTATAACTGCCATTACAACCACCACTATCACCACCACCAGTGTCTCGACCCCTGTTTCCCATCTGAAGATGGGGCGAAGTATGGTCCACAAAGTATTTAAAAAAAAAGCATAATAAATATCACACAGTATTCTATTAAACTGTTAACGTTTCACATGTATTACTATTTTTGATTTCGTAGTGATTCTGCCTTGGTTTTAGGTGCTTAAGTACTAATACATCGGGCAGCAAAACAAAGTGTGACAACTCTGGTAATATGCATCAGTTCTGGGAAAGTCTATAAACACGGCCACCCATGTCTCACTCCCTCTCGCAACCAACGACGAATTTCGGACATGACTGAAAATGCGACCACAGTTTTCCACTTAAGGACACACACAAAACAGAGAACAGTATGTTTATGTCTATAGATAGACTGATAGATAAATGGATGGATAGATAGATATATAGATGGATAGACAGATAAATTTTATTACAGTACATCAAAATCTAGGTCTCTATTCTTCATTATGTAGTCAGTAATAATGGTTTGTTCAAGATTTTCTTTAACTGATAAATTGCAAATCTTCAATAATTATACGAATTTCCTGCACTAATTCTCCTTTTGCTAATTATGGGCTTATGCAACTCGCTCTCTGCAATCCCTCTCCTGGCTATGAACTTATGGGGTAAATGCATAAATCCCACCCCCACCCCCACCCAGTATTCCTCCCCGCCTCTTGTACATCATTCCCTTCCGCCTCGCCTTCATCCAACCCACCCTTACCTCCCTGCCAGTTTCTCCCGCTTCCTCTCCCATTCCTGTACTCATCTTCATCCCCTCGCCCCACCTCCCCTCTTTCCCTCTGTATATCCCTCAATCCCTTTCCTTTCCGCCTTCATCCCTTTCCCATATCTCTTCTACTACCCTTCCCTCCCCTCCTCTTAAGTCCCCAATCACCCCCTCTCACTCCCTTCTCACCCCATCCCGTCCCTCTTCACTCCCACGCGCTTCCCGATTACTCCCCACTCCACTGAACCAACTAATCCTACTTTTTTTATAAATCGTCTTTCCCATTTTTTTTGTAATCAATATTTTTAAAAATTACTTTTCAATAACTCGGTTGTTTTATTTACATTTCTCGATATAGTTTAGTCATTTCCAAATAAATTATACTTAAGTATTCAATTTCTTCTCACTTTAGCTGATATATTTTGAGACTGTCCACTTTAACTTCTAAAATTACCATCCCTCCATCTTTAATCCTGATTTGTAACAAGAAACTAAAAAAAAATAATAATAATGCTCGAAACAAAGAAGTGGGTCAAATTATTTAAAGGAATAAGGGTTAAGACATCATCAAAGTGACTGGTTAATTACTAGAATAACGGGCGGCCAGAGTAAGTGAAAAGTGGGTTGCAATGTCCGTAGAATTTCTCTCGGGGGCGAATTTACTGTACGTGTTTCCCTTCAAAGCCGTGTTTTTTTTTTTTTTTCCATCGTGAACATGCGGGAAGATTAAAACATGCGCGCTCAACCATGTCAGTCATTGGCAACAGCGATTAACTGAAACCAAAGTCGGCAGAGTTTTCCATGGGACAGTAGTGAAGGAAAGAATCCTATAGTAGTGAAGGGCTCATGAACAACCGGAGAAAGACATTAATCACAGACAGTAAGAGTAAGTGAAATGTGGCCAGGTAGGTCGGTAGAATTTCCAACGGGCCAGGTACAGTATGATCAGCTTAAAGACAGCCTCCTGATGTCAGAGTTGGTCATGTGTAGTTTATCAAGCTATTGTTGTGAAAGACTAGGTTTCGTTACGGGGCAAGTCTTCATCACCATATTTAGTTAATATCCGACTAATGTAAGGCCCCCGTGAAAATAGCTCCGGCCGTGAGAATAGTCCTTTCGGTGCCTAAAAGAATTTCGTCCATTTTAACCAAACTTTGGAGATTGGTTGTCAGAGACCTCGTAACGATATCCATGATTTCAGTGTAATAAATGCTCAGTTTTTAGGGTAAAACCAAGGTTATGTACAGAAATAGGTAAAGAATTCGGGTATTTATTAACAATACATGTCCTAGTTGTATCTATATTTCCATATTAAATACACCATTTTATAAAAAGACCAATTTGTCACATATAGGCTCTTCAAGTGGTGCTTAAATTGTATAAGGACTGTATATGGGAGGGTGATGGGGCGATTCATATTTTTTTCAACTCGTCCAAATTTTAATCCTTTTCACTTATTTCATGTAGTTCAGTGTTAGTGAAATTTAACACTAAGGCTCTGCAATCACACAACACTTACTATAATCCTATTCACGTTGATCTATTGCTGAAGATCTCATTCAAGAGGAAGATGGCAATTTTAGTCAAAGTTGAGCAGAAAATCCTTTCACAACAAATTACACTTTATCCTTGCTGTTACCAGACGAATAGTTAAGAGTAAATGAAAGCTGGATGTTCTAGAAGTTGCCCATTGTAATGCACAATATTATCCACCTCTCCAATCAATTGTCCGTAAACCAGAATAGGTGGAAAACAACGAAAAATACTGTGCACTGTCTTAGAGTTGGGACGTGACAGCCCAGTGTCTCCACGCTTAGTAATAGGTTAGTTTGTGTTAGGTAGAATAGTTAGGTTAGCTTGAGTCAGGTTAAGCAGGTTAGTTATTATTTCTTCGTTTAAGGATAGATTTTCTTGTCATTCTACCGGGCTATCAAGATCAAGGAAGACAGTGCCATGTTACGGCAATTATATTCTTACCGTAATTACTGACAAAAATAAAATTTAAACCTAGATCGCATGTTAACAATGGGCAACTATTTACCTAGTGTTACAGTATATTTAACTCTTTCAGGGAAATCCGATCTGATAAAATTCGCTTGGTGGCAACAAGAACAAATTTTAAGTTTCCGGGTTGAAAGTGATCGATATTTAGCAGATTTGAGATTTAACAGCCTTAACACCAAAAATTCCATGACGAATTTTCAATTATACTGATGCAAAACCTATCGATATTAAAAGTTACGGCACAAGACAAAGTATTACAGAGAAACTCGATGAAATGATAGGCAGATTTAAACCACTGTCACTACGAACCAAACTGTTCTTTAAGAGGGACGTCGAGTAGAGGTAAATGGCTAGATTTTGTCCAGTCATTAGATTTTTTTTTTTTTTCACAACCTTATTATAAGAGTTCTGAGTTTCTAGTTTTCGCAGTAAATCGAAAGTTAATATAATACTGTAGAGATTTCACTGTCTTAACCTTCAGAATTTGTGTCGTAATAGATTCGCATGCAGTACAGGAGGATCTTCCACGCACAGCACAGGTACCTGGGCCCTATGGTGCACAAGGAACAGTCCAGCAGAAGGCATATACAAGCTGCTGGGGCTCCTGATGCACAAGAAACAGTCGAGCAGAAGATATACGGGCAACTGCGGTCTTGTGCACAGGAAACCGTCGAGTAGAAGGTATAAACAGGCAGATGTGCACAAGAAACCGTTGAGCTGAAGGCAGTCATGGGGGACTTCTCCGCCAACAGGTGGGAAGAAGGTAGATAGGTAGCCAGATCTTCAGTCAGCCAACAGCCCATCCTCCATTCTCGATCTTCCAGCAGTGTCATTCTGTAATAGAAAAAATTGCAGGCAATCTTACAATGATCTTTCCTCGCTTTAGTAACGACTAAATAGCGAGAATGAAATTAAATCATGACACAAAGGGCTAAGGCTAAACTTGCCTAACCCTACAATTAATGGCCAGTTCTATTATATTCTACATTTTCCCAACCGCTTGGTTATTTTTAAGTGTTTAGAAAAATTAACCTGGTTAAAAAAAACATGAACCCCATCACCCAATGTCTCTCCAAGCTGACAAGTATTGATGTAGCGAGAACATTAATATACATATACCTTAAACATGCTGACTTATGTCTCGCCCAGGACAGTGGAAATTATGAGGTGAATAAGTCAAGATGTAGACCAGATATGCATGTCGAATATCAACCTTAGCCTAACGAAAATGCAAAGTATGTATTTACCAGCTTAGGTCTGCCGAGGCTAAAAAGACTAAATCATTCAGTGTATGGTTAAAATTATATAGTTTAATGATTTCTTAAGAATTACCTTGTCTGGGTCAGCAGTGTTATGTTAGCAGTAAAATGAACTGCTTGTACTCCTGTCACATCATAGAGTTTCCTTGTAGCCAGACTCCATCCCGAGAGCGTCGCCACGAACAAAATTCACTTTGTCCAGAAGCAGTAGGCTCTTCTCCCAGCACCCAACACCCACCACCCACGTTCATATACCGCTCCACATTCTGTCTCCACCTCCGAGTTTTCTTACCTGAGAAAAAATCATTAAGGAAGTGTGTGTACATGAACGGCAGCACTAGCAAAACAAGGAAAGAGGTCTTTTATTCTAGGTGGCAATATCATACCTCACTAATAAGGGAAGAGTCTTAATATATCTCAAAGCCAGACTTAATACAACTAGTCAAATATTAATACCTCGTTAGTAGGCAAAAATCTTCACCTGTTTGTCTCCAGATGTCCACTGACTAGACTAAAAATCTATACAAAGATTTCAGGGCAGTTAAATTGGCCAGATTCACCCGCCCAGTCTTTGTATTTTCCATTCAGTCTTGCCATGGACATTCCAGATAACGTTAGAAATTATGCTAGAGTTGCTCACCGAAGTACTGCTAGTTACCTACGGAAGAATTAAGAGTTACCTGTTAACCACTGCTGACTTATTCCCATTACCGCACACAAATGGTACTTCTGTACTTAAATTTATTCCATTTCCCTTCACCTATACTTCCCAAACCTTTGTATTCGTAACTAGAATTCAAGTTTCTCAACTTACCAACAACATTACACTGAATTTCCTGCAGTCACGATATTGGCTGACTCCCTTATTTAATCTTATAACTTTACCCGAGCTCTGCTTACACCCTGACTGTTTGGGACCTTGTTAAGTACACCTGTAACTTACCCGTATACTTACACATATCGTCAGGGATGATAATTTTCGAACCTTGTATCAAAGTATACTAACGTATACTAAAGTATACTTTTCTACCATCTAGTGGTTCTAAGTGTACCTTCCATTTTTCTACCATCTACTCTCCCTAGTTGCCTCCCTATAGCTAAATAGTGTCCTACCTATGGCTTTCTCCCTACACCATCCTTACTAATACCTTCAGCTCCCTCCTAGCTTTAGTTTCCTTTTAACTTTACCTTCCTGTCAAAAGTTTCAGTCCTACTTAACCTATCCAGTCCCCTAGCTGAATTTTCTATAATTTGCTTTGTTCCCTATCACAGCCTAAGTATCCATCCTACCGCATGTTGGGTGGGAGGAGAAATACAAGTTAGATCTTTAATGCCTTGTTTTCTATAACGTTTCAGGCTACACAGAATCCATCCTCCGAGTCTTAAGTTATGCTGCAGAGACCCTTATACCCCCAGAAATTACCTCCCTCCTCCCCACCCTTCGTCGTGCAGCAGTCTGGTTGGTTACCTCTAAGAAAATTCTGTCGTCCTACCCCACCTCTGATTTGCGCCATTAATGCTTTCCTACATAGGCTGAAAAATCCCTCCCTGTGGGTAGTTACATCATCTACACTGAGCTGCTTCCATTATCTCATTTGTTGATTCAGACCTTTCTCACCGACTGCAGCTTCTCAAACGATTGTGCTGATCTATGTGCAGCACAAGGGAATTAGATACCCTTGATGCCACACACCTACTTTGTGTTCTATCCTTTTGTCCAGTCCTGGTCATGCTTCCCCTATGTAAGCTCGAGGGAAGTTCCGCGTTATACACTCGCTCACCACTTCGAAATAATTGAGAGTCAAGCGGTAGCGACGCAGTAGACAGCATTCCTCTGGTAACTGTGCGAGAAGCGGCGCTGGAAGGGGGAAGGGGTAGGAACCGTCAGCTCCTCCAACCACCCTCTTCCCCCACCCTTCCTCCTCCCATAACCTTTCCCCTCCCACTGTGTCACTAGCCAGTTCAGAGTGTTTGGCTGCTGCTTCACTGTGGTCGCCTCACGCTCCAAAGTTCGAAGTGGCAGGGATGTGTATAAGGCGAACTTCCCTCGAGTACGTTCTAGATCATCCACTCACGATATGCTGTATATTACACCCATTTTTTTTACTTTGTTTCACTTTTGTTTTGACCTGTATTTTACGTCCTAAGTATGGTACGATCCAAAGGACTGCTTTCTGTAAGATCTTATTGATAACCGAAGATTGAGTTTGGGTCATAACTTTTAAGTTTTAACAAAAATGCCAGGTAGCTTACCATAAGTTATTATGTATTTAATCTCATCCTTCATGAACTCATTACTTCTAATAATATACGCCCCTTGCAAAAATACTACCTCCAAACATGGACCTTTTGTTATGTGCTAGATATAGTGGACAGTCATCCTGGATGGTGTATGTTACGCAGTATAGCTCCCTCGTCTGTTCTCAGGGTTACAGGATCTAAGAATGGGAGTTTTCTTTCACTTTTACTATGAAGTCATCATTCACGGTAATATTAGTGTTATTTAGAGTGTCCTTTGGCACTTTAACACATCGTCCACATATCTGTACCAAGTTGCGCCCCTGCCTTGGATTCTCCTGCAGTAGTCAGCCTGTAATGTTTCCATGTATAGTCAAGCCATGACAGAATGAGGCGAGCCCATGGCTAGACAGTGTTTGCTACCTTACTATCCACTGAAAGTAAATATTCCGAATTAAAGTGATTACTTCGATGTAGTCAGATCTACCTAATGGCAGCTCTTCATCTTTGGCGCCCATTGTTTTTCCTTGCCGGCAGTAGGACGAACAGTGGACGCCATCGAAGATGAGGAGCTGCCAATACAATGGTCTGACTACAGCGAACTAATACCAAAGTCGGAACAATTACTTTCAGTGGAGAGGAATACAGGCAACGATTGTCTAGCCATGATCGGTACTTTATGCCCGTGATGGCTTGCCAATACATGGGAGACTGATTACTGCAGAAGAAACATAGGCAGGGGTGTAACTTTGTACAGATATGGACACTGTCGGTAACAGTGCCTTAGACACCAGTACTCTAAATAAACGTGAATTTTGACTTCTGCACAGGAGAGAGAGAAAAACATTTTAAGATACTATATGGAGAACAGACGACGGAGCTAAATAGTGTGTATTGTAAATCCAATTAAAGATTACTATGCACTGTCTCAGCACACCGAAAGGACCAAGTCTGGAGTTATTACAATTTTTTCTAAGGGCGTATAGAATGTGCGGTAACGAGTTCATAGAGGAAGAGATTAAATACATAAAAGAAGCCTTTATGAGACTATGCTATCAGGTAAGCATGTTAAATCTAAAACGGAAGGCAGCTGGTATATAACAAAAATGTCAATGTTCAAACTACAACAATATAAGGTAAGTGTCTGTCCCCTACTAAAAGGTTCGATTATCTGCTAAATGAAAGTAGGCCTTTGGATTGCAGCATCCTTTGAATGTAAAAGAAATAGTCAAAAGTGAAGAGAAGTGAAAATGAGAGAAAAAAAAACAGCATACCGGACAGTGGATGCCCGAAAAAGTACCCAGGGGAAACGACGAGGAATGGATGCAAAGCTAGAACAAAGCAGATGTAGGACGTAACAGTATCGAATTCTCTATGTTGCAAGAGATCAGCACAATCATTTGTCCAGGAAGAAGCTAGTCACTGAGAAGTCTAAATAAGATGTTGGAAGTAGCTCAAGTTTGTGTACAAAATGTAAACACTGTGGGTTTTTCCAGCCTATGTAGGTATACAGCACGTTAATGGCGCAATTAAGGGTGGGGCAGAACAACGTAATTTTCCTAGCACTGGCCAATCACGATGCGACACGAGAAAGGGA
>JAGKTI010037380.1:0-10904 GCA_018397915.1 Birgus latro | reverse complement strand
AGTTCAGGGAGCTGTTGCCTCTCCTGACATTGAGAGGACTCTCCTTACGTGCTAAGGGGTCTTTGTATGCAGCATGTGTTAGGAGTGTGATGCTGTATGGTAGTGAGACCTGGGCAGTAAAGGAAGAAGATATTCGCAGGTTCAAACGTACAGAAATGACAATGATTAGGTGGATGTGCAGTGCGTCCCTGCGTGCAAGGCCTGGGGGGGCTGGGCTTACGATAGAAGAGTTGAGAGGTAGGATGGGACTGGAGTGTATTGGTGTTGTGATGAGGAGAGGCAGGCTGAGGTGGTTTGGACATGTGGAGAGGATGGGGGAGGATAATTGGGTACAGAGGGTGAGAGGTGTTAATATTGGGGGAGGGGTTGGGAGGGGTAGACCGAGAAAGACATGGGATGAGGTCATTAAATGTGACTTAAGGGTTAAGGGACTGAATAGGGAGGCTGCCAGAGATCGAGCAGCATGGAGAGCCGCCATTAGGTGACCAAGGCCGACACATGCAAGCATGTTGGAGCCTTCAAAAATGAGCGATGAATGAGCGATTGCCCTGTCTCTGCCATTTTGCTGCCTGCCCCTCAACTTACACCCCCCCTCTCTCATACACCCCTTTACCCCTCCCTCTCCTCCTCTACCTCACTCACAAGGGACTCTCTGTCAAGAAAAACAAGAACATGCAAACCTCGTAAACAACCACCACACCCCAGCAAGACCTCAACACAGACTTATGGAGCTGCCTCCTTCCTAGCCTCACTATATATTTCTATACAAGTAGTTCATCTTTATCTGACACAACTGGTCCAATCCCACTACATGCGTAAAACTTAGTTGACGTTAGTTACCAGACAGGTATGAGTCTCCTTGGTTACTATACTGACCCTCCTCTTGCACTCTATCTCTCACCTGCCCACTGCCCCAAATGAATAAAATAGCGACCTCCATCCAAATGAAATATGCAGCCATTTTTGGTGTTTTATTTTGCCGGTTTCTTTTTTTCTATAAATATTTAATCGTGTATGTACTCACTACCTACCCACCAGAGCTATACATAAGCTAGAACACAACAGAGTGCCTCAGCATCCCTCTTCCTCCTGTACCCTTCACTTCAATCTTCCTTCTGTACCCTACATTACACTTTCCTCTTCATCCTCTTATACTACACCTCACATCCCCCCCCCCATCTAAACGACCTACAGTTTGTCCAAAAGGGACTGTATTGTGAAAAGCACAGGTCACGGGCCTCGACTATCTGTCAATAACTGTGGTCATCATCGTTCTTTATATTTAGTTAATTATATTTTTTCTATTAATAATCTTACTTCATATTGTCGAGTAACTAAACCAAGTATCTGTGCATACTACCTGAGAAGAAATATGAGACCATGGACAAGACATTTGGATAGGATAACTGCTACAGCTGATGCCCTTTTTTTTTTTTTTTTTTTAAATGCAAGGAACAAGAAACTAAAGGCCAGAAGCCCACAAGATTTTTACCAACAAGAAAAAAGCAAGACAATGACTCTAAACAGCATAGGTATATTTCTCCCTGTATTAGGCACGTGATATGGCATCCTAAATGTGTTAATAGTGTGAAATTTGATATTTCAACACTATGGCGGCAAAGCTCATAACCTGCAGTGGGATACTTTGTGAAGCAGGTTCTTTAAGAACAAACTTGGTCTTATGGTTCAATTATTATGTGGCATTCAGTGTCAAGGCAATTTGTATGCACTAAATCCAGGGTCATATAAATCCACTGTAACTTTTTATTACTCTTCTTTCCTTTTCAGGTGGCTTTACATTGAGTGACAAGCCTAATGGTTTCCTGTAAGCCAGGCAACACAACACTGTAACCATATAACCAACCCATATGTGTTCCCTATGTGTCAACAAGTAGGTTGTGGAGGGTTAGTGCCCCTCCCTGTAAAACAAAAGTATAAATCAAAGACGAATGGCCACCTATGAGATTATGCCATCTGGCTATAGACAGACTATATAAGCCATACATTAGCTGGGGTAAGAACTGTCTCCCTATTCTGAGAGACGGTAATCATAACGCGTTACTCATATAGCAACACTAAACAGAAGTGTGTGACATCATGGACTGAGCTTGACCTATTTTGTTGTAGGGGTCCACAGGTGACAGTGTAGTTGGAAAAGTGGGAAGGAGACAAAAAAGGTTGGGAACCACTGCTCTAGTCTGACAGCACTTGGCCATCAACCAAGCTAAGAGGTGATGAATCTCTGCCAGGTGGAAGCAAACTGACTATAGAATAAATCAACAGAAATAAACAGGCCCCCAAAACATATCCACATCAATATATAAACAAACACTGTCATAGGAAAAAAATAAATTACCCCAAAACGTAAACCGTATTAATGACAAATGTTCGTATACAGGAAGGTAAAAATCTCAATTTATTAATGTCTGACATAAATGAAGGGAATCAAGTGGGGATGTTTAATGAAGCGAATCAACTCAGAATGATGGTTATTCTTGGATATGCATGAAGGGAAACAACTCAGGATGACCATTAATAGTTAACTAAGGATGCTCGTTAGTTCTTAATTTCTCAAAGCTATTCACGGTAGTATTTTCTTTTTTTTAATGCAGAGAACAAACAGAAGGCTTTAAGAATTTATAAACAAAAGAGAGACTAATTTAAGATCCGTTAATTTTGAGATTCCTGCAAATATTGCTTTTAAAAGACTGGAGGTCATAAGCCTGACGATGACAGTTTCAAAGTTGACCTGCTGCCAATTAAAATCTCCAAACAAGGACTATAGGTGCATGTTTTTAAGTATATTTCTTCCTGTGGCAGACTGTGTAGTACATCACTATATAAAAACACACACACACACACACACAATACAAGAAAACTGGCTTAAAAATATAAACAATATCAATACTTCAGGAAGGAGAATATATGCAAAAAATCATTATAACATGGCAGTAATTTGAAATGTAAAAATAACATATCAGTACAAAAGAATGGGCACAAAAATATAACACAACAAGTATCAATATTTCAGGCAGGATAATATATGCAAAACACCTATTGTTATTCTGTCTATCTATTACCAGACACCATAATCCCATAAGGGGTGGCCACAAACAAATCGCCTGCAAAAATAACAATCGGAACAAGAAGCCTATTGTTATTGTTGGGTAAAAAAGCACTATGGCTTATCAAAGTCCTTTTATTTGCCACATTTATTTATGATCTTTTGGGCTGATAATACCTACTGTTGTAGTGGTCCCAGGCTCATTTTCGTTATTAAGAATCACAGTCAATGCTAGAGAAACTAAATACTCAAATTTAATGAAAAAAAAAGGGTCAATATGACCTTTTGGGACAGAGTTAAGCTCCCAAATAATCCTTACAACACATATTAAGCTCTAATAATCTTTTTCAGACATGTGTGTGCATCTTTCAGCAGTCTACTTTGGAAAATGACATGCATATATCCTTTGCAAAATTTCACAGCTCATTTAGCAACATCTCATTCAAGAAGCTAGATGATCAGCACTCACGGATAAGCTACAAAAACAACTGACACTGTTTTATTTAGTCTGAGACCAAAGACTGTATTGGCAAAAATGCTGAAATTTTCACTATTTGAGTTCAGAAAAGTGGTTTGGTTACAGCACTAGTACAGAGGAATACAGGACCACAGCAACACCAGCCCACAATTTACTGAACCTTAATACAGGGCTGCCCATATATAACTGGTGGTGTCGGCTCAGTCTGCTGGTATGGGGGTTGCAGGTATTTTGAAGACTTTCAGAAATAGCTACTGGGTATTCACCTATGCTCCAGTTAAAGGCATCAAATTACCATCTTTCTTAAATGCTAATTGAAACAAGACTGTACTGTATTATTGTGTTAGTCATGAAGAAGTGCTATGGAAAGGATGTTGGGCTGCAGTGCTATCTTATTCTGCCAGTGGGGTATGAGAAGTAAATCTGCATAAAGAAAAAAATTGTGTGTGTGTGTGTGTGTGTGTGTGTGTGTGTGTGTCTCATATCTCCTTGTGTCATGTTTTTGTGTGTGTCATGTCTCCTTATGTCATGTTTCTGTGTGTCATGTCTCTGTGGTTGTTCAGTTTGTAAATGGATAGAGCCATAAGAGATAACAGGAAGGGAAGTGACTATACTGAGTGCCTAATGAGAGAGGGAAAGGTGTGGAAACTTTCTAAACTGTTGCTTGCTGATGATACTGTACTGTTATGTGGGGATGAATGTGTGGATGAATGTGAACTGCAAGGCTTCGTGAATGAGTTTGAGGGGTACATAGGAAATGGAATCTAAAAGAGAATGAAGGGAAGAGTAAACCTATGGTCTTGAGGGAAAAGAAGTCACAGAATGCATAGTAAGCGTGGATGATGAGGAAATGAAGAATGAGTGCACTGATGTACTTGGGTAGTGTGATGAGTATGGATGGACATGGAGAATGAGAGTGCAATTAAGTACTTGGGTAGTATGATGAGTAAGGATGGAGATGGTGAATGAGAGTGCATTTAAGTACTTGGGTAGTGTGATGAGTAAGGATGGAGATGGAGAATGAGAGTGCAATCAAGTACTTAGGTAGTGTGATGAGTAAGGACGGAAGTTGGGATGAAGTGCTTGAAAGGGTACAGCAAGGTAGAAAGGTTCCTTGATCACTGAAAGCTGTGATAAGGTATGGGGAAGTGGGCATGGAAGTGAAATGAGAAGTATGGAGACAGATAGACAAATGAGGATGTAAACTGTTGTTAAGAAAAATACTTTGCAATGGTTTGGCTATGTAGAGAGAATGGAGAATGAGAGACTGACTAGAAGGGTGTATGTGAATGAGTTGGAGGGAGAGACCAACGATGCGATGGAAGGGTAAGTGGAGATTTTTATGAGGGAGGGTGGTGGAAGTGTGCATGGAAGTGACGCTTGGATCCTGTTGGAAGGACAGAAATCAAGATTGAGAGCAATGGAAATGAAGTAGGACTGTGTGGAGTTTTATGAGCAGACAGTAAGACAAATGAAGTAAGGAAGCATTGTGGTACTGTTTGGAGAAATCTGAGATGGTTTGGCCATGTAGAGAGAATGGAGAATGAGAGACTAACTAGAAGAGTGTATGTGAGTGAGGTGGCAGGGGAGAGGAGGGGCGAGAGACTAAGGCTGACATGGAAAAATGGAGTGGGGAAATACAAGGGAGGGGAGTGTGAGCTGGAGAGAGGGCAACCAAATCGCAGAAGACAGAGTGATGTGAAGTTAATTTGTTTGTGGCCACCCCTTATGAGATTGAGGTGTCTGGTATTAGACAGATAAAAGTCAGAGGAGGGGAAAAATTTCTGCTTAATTAAAATGAGTGAACTTTATGCAATTACTCAATGCAAATGCAAGAGGAGATATTTGGTTATAAAAAATAATGCAAACAATGGATACAAGCAATCACTATAAAGTAAGGAAGGGTTATGGGAAACAGAAAGTGATGCACAGTAGAGATACAAATGCTGACTGAGCCTTCACCACATCAATCATCATTATAATTATCATAATCATTATAATAAACATCAGCCATCATATTATACTCATCATTGCAATTATAATCTCCATTATCATCATCCTAACCTCTTCCACCTAAGGATGGGGTAAGGTATGGTTCAAAAGGCAAGAACAAAACTCATGGCATCAGACATGTTACATATGAACCATCCTGTATTTTTTAGCATCTGTGGCATATAACCAGGACTTACTGCATCTGTGCAAAAGTACGTCAGCAATATTCTGCCATTCTTGTCACTAACCTTACTCAAACGTTTAGCACATTATAAAAAGTACATCCAATTTCTATTTGATGTTAAGAGTATCGTAATCGCTTTTCCTGACGCACAGTGCAATGGAAAGGTTTCAAAACTATCTGCTACTGGTATACATTTGGAGTTTGGTTAGTATTCTCTTGTTACTTTAGCCTGGCATAAAAATACCTTCACAACAAGTTATAGTTTATCAAATGGAATAATGCTGGTCATGAAAAAGTGTAATGGGAAGGATGTAGACTGCAGACTGATATAAATAAATACACAGGTAGGCCGTGGCTCAGTGTGTTAGAGCGCTCCGCTTTGGCCGTAGGGTCGGAGGATCGAATCCGCCCAAGGGTCATTGGTAGACATCAGGAAGGGCATCCGGTCATAAAATGCTACACGCTCCAATCCAAAAGTCCTCTATCCGGGGGCAACGCCTTAGCCCTTCGGGGATTTTAGTGGTAGGTGGTGGCGACCATCATCCACTCACTTGATGTAGTGCTGCCTACTTCTTCCTTAGCCTTTATCATTCTTTTTCTGTGCCTGCCCTCCTCTCTTCCTATTTTTCCTATCTTTCCTGTCACTTCTTATTGCTTTTCCTTCTTTTACAGGTGGCTTTACATTGAGTGACAAGCCAAATGGTTTCCTGTAAGCCAAGAAACCAGTTACAACGCGGGGTGGTAACCATATAACCAAACCATACGTGCTCCCTACATGTCAACAAGTGGGTTGGTGGAGGGTTAGTGCCCCTCCCTGTAAAACAAATAACTCAAAGTCAAATGGCCACCCCTTACGGGATTATGGCGTCTGGCAATAGATAGATAGATAGATAAACTCAAGATCATAATCATCCCTAGACCCCCAAGAATCTCAGTATAAGAAAAAAAAAAATATGGTGTTGGAAGAAAGACAGGTGCTCTCCCACTTACAAACATTATTTTGAGCTATGAATGATATACTATCTTCTTGAGATAAATATTAGGCCCTGTGGTTTGTTTTACTGCTTAGCTGATAGTGCCAAGAATTGATTCCTGGCACTGCATCATCACTGTTGTCCATTAGCAAGTAAAATGAGTACCTAGATGACATAACTGGACTTGTATACCCCAGTGGTGGAATGATCTAGTTATGGAGCCTGGCACTGCCGCTGAATACAATTATCATCAGCGCAAACTCCTTTTCCCACCTAAGGATGGGGTGTGGAATTCTCAGGAAAAGTTTCCTAAGAAGGGGAGCAACTGTTAGCATATCCTGTCCACATCAACTTGGCTTAAAAGTGATTTGGAAAGGATGCAGAGCCACAGTATTGCTATCCCTTTCGTACTCAGCTGAGTTATGGGAATTAGGCCACCAAACAACAAAAATCCATGCCAAGTCTAGGTGGACAAACCAAATAATGTGCAACTCACATATTTCAGGAGGGTGGCAGTAGCTGTAGTAGTAACAGAGCTGGAGTCCAATGTCACAGGCCCAGCAGCAGCAATGACAGCAACAATCTTAACAGCAGTAACAGCACCACCAGCCAACCTCAGCGGCAGCAGTGAACCCAGCAGCAGGAACACCAGCCAACCTCAGCAGCAGCAGCAGCAGCAGCAGGACCACCAGCCAACCTCAGCAGCAGCAGCAGCAGGACCACCAGCCAACCTCAGTAGCAGCAGCAGCAGTGACAGCAACAATCCTAGCAGCAGCAGCAGGACCACCAGCCAACCTCAGTGGCAGCAGCAGCAGTGACAGCAACAATCCTAGCAGCGGCAGCACCACCACCAACCACAGCAGTCCAAGTCGCACAGGTGGCCTCTGAAAATATGACAGGTTTTTAGGAGATATCTCAGGTATGTTGATGATTTAACCCTTTCTCTGTGGAGGAGTTCAGTACTGATGTTTATTAACCCCTACAGTATTAGTGCTGGAGAGGGACACCTTCATGTGGTGGCACCAATAGGACTGGGGGTGGAGCTGCCTGCTTAAATTAACATTTCTCAGTCCCATCCATATCCCGCAAAAGAAGACAGGAGGAATACAAAAGGGTAGTTCTCCCTGCAGTCCACTTAGCCCCAGGTCCTTATGCTCCTTGTGGGGTTTGTAAAAGGTTGACTAATGTGGGGGTGGGTGGGTAATGTCGTAGTACACACAACTCACTTATCATGTGCCATTTGCTTATCATTACAACATCAGTATGTGTTGGGATCTGGAGTGCTAATTTTAAGAAACAGAAGGGGTCCTCACTTCCTATGTTAGAATGATAGTGGCACACAGGAGGATGAGTCTTTTTGGTAACAAGCACTTGGCCCTGGTTTCTGACAACCATGTGATAACAATATGAAGCACATAAAAGAGTATGGGAAGGAAGGGTACTCTGTCATTCAGGAAGGACTGAGAAATATGAAAGGCAGAGCACAGTCATGGCAAAGATTCTTAGTGAACTTGTGGGCATAGCAATACCAATGGAACCCAAGCTGCCATTTTTTTTCCCTGGATCTGACACACACACACACACACACACAGTGAGGATGGGTTCGAAGAGCAAGAAAAACACATACACACTGCAGCAAGGTTCAGAGAGCAACAAAAACACACATTCACAGTGAGGCTGGGTTCAGATAGCAAGTAAAACACATATATCCCATAAATATTATACATGCAGTCATCATTGTAAATCAAGGACATTTCCAAAATATCACAGACTTCTTTTATATAACTGGTATTGCAGAATCAGAGAATGTGGCAAATCAGCTTTATGGGAGGAGTGGATTGTTAATACGCAAGTTTTCTGAAATTTCCAGCTGATTTAACAAGTGATCATTAAAAAGTAGCTAATATCAAGGAATTTGTGTCTATGGCTGTGACATTGGGAAGTAACAGTAGACAGATAGATGGACATAGATAGATAGATAGAATAGTAAAGAGGACTTTGGTAAACTGGGTTTGTTAAACTGGGGATTAAGTAAACTTTTATTTTGTATTTTCTGACTTTCTTTTGTAATATCGTTTTCTTCATGCTTTTCCATACATGTAAAAAAAAATAAAAAATAATGGAGCCTATATTTTCTGATGAACATCATGTATGGTTAAGTTAGGCTAACCTGCATTCATTAAATGAGGTAAGGTTAGATCAGGATATTCCGTGGTATTAAAATTTTCGTAATACAAAATATATATATATATATATTTCTTTTATTCTGAAACAGTCACATCTTGTGCTGAGGCCATAACATAGAAAAAATAAAGTTCATATTCCTACTGTGCACGGCTTTTACAGTTGGGTTAGGTCTGTATGTTTAGTTTTTTCACAAGATAAATTAAAATAAAATAATATATGGACTATCTGCAGGAATTTCCATTAACAGATATAAAGCATACAACACGGATTTTTCATACTTGTAAATTCATTTCCAACACCCAGATCCTGTGGAAATATCCTTTATGTTATCAAAGATTGCGCAATTCATTCATGACACTCAAATATGGAAGATCACTGGTTAAATGAATCTCAAGGTCTACCTGGCTTTCTCTGGCAAGTGACCATAACAACAGTCCTACTCCTCCATACAACAAGAAAAGCTAACCTAAGGATTTTTGCAAGTAATTAAATTCATGGCGCCTGTGGAAACATCTATGTATAAATATTCAAGCCATGTACCTCCTATGAACCATAACATAGAAGATGAGTTAACATTGTACCTGTAGACCCGCCCATCTTTAAATGCCGGAGGAAGGAGTGTTACCAATGCTGCTAGACCGACCTGTTCTCAAACCGCTAGAATATTGAATAGCAAACATCTCCAGCATATCGCAAAAACATGATATAAACTTCGGAATATCTATAAATATGAAGAAATTTCAAGAATATAGGAAGATATCTTGCACCTAAACGTTAATATAATTGCTAAATGGAAATAGAGCAAAAAACACTAGATTGACGCTAAATACAGTACTCTCAAGAAAATAGCTATAAATGGACCTGCAATCACGGAAAAAGATTGCTAGAGCTTCATAGTAATATAGAAAAAGCTACGTCTCTTGCATCTAGACGCTAAAATTGACCCTAAACAGAATATCACTTCGAGTAGAAAAATGGTTAACTTTGGCAATACGAATCCTGGGCACCAGAACTCAAAATGGTCTTAGTAAATCTGCATAAAACAGAATCTTGACTTGATCATTGTTATTTCTGTTAGACTTAGTAACCAAGAAATAATCTTGTCTTGTAGAATAAACTTTACGTATTCTGTAATGCATTATTTTGATTTTTTGTGGTGACTATTCGACTTTTATCAGGTTTGAGTAATCACTGGAACAAACGTCGAGGAGGGCGAGTTGTTGCTGGAAGTGAGTGGTCTATTTGTTTCTTGTTTTTCTTTCATGTCATATTTAACGTGAAATAGGCATGATATGGCGTGTGATTAAAGACTCGAGAGCAGTTGGAACACACAAAATGAAGTTTTTAAGGAGTAATTTTAAGTGAAAACAAGTTAAATTCCTTCCGCTGGTAATGGCATCGAAAATACAGTAGTGGCGTCAATTGGTCGCCCGTTCAGTCTGATCAATTTTACTAGTAATATTTTCTTCATTCGTGCCTCCCCCAGACGACATTGTCCAATGCCCACCCTTGTCAGTGGTAGCAGGTTGTGAGGAAGTTAAGGGCAGTTGTTTAACATATGTATGGCTTTTCGAAAATTTAGAATTGTCTTGAGGTAGCATGAAAAAAATGTCTTTGGATTGAGGTGTTAGGGGTAAGGTGGACCTATAAATCTATATAATGCACATAAATTATTAGAAAACCATAACACTGGATTATAGACATGAATTCATATGGTTTATTTTTGGAATATTTGACCATCAGATTGTTTTGCACGTCACTAGTTTCATTGTTTTTGACTTGCCAGCCCCATTAATTAAGGTTTGGGGGGATGATTTTCAAAGTAAAAATCGATCAAAACATTATAAGCATGGGAAAAACATATTTTGATTTGAAATAAATTAAGATGTTTCACAGCTTAAAGAATATAAAACCACCGATGTTAACCTTGATGCAAATAAATGAATTACAAGCCATTTTTATACCTAACTTTTATGTTTACCTTTCAGGGGCATGGGACAACCGTATTATGCAGTTTTTCTTATT
>JAGKTI010037379.1:0-10904 GCA_018397915.1 Birgus latro | reverse complement strand
CGTAACCTAAGAGTGCTCTACAACTCACTTCGCCTACGATACACAGAGGGGGAAGGTGAGAAAGAAAGAGAATAATTATTCACTCTGCTTGATGATGCACCATTTTACTTGCAGTGGCCCATGTTACACTCCACTGGTGATAGAGGGGAAGCCATTAATCTAAAATACACCTACAATCTCTCAATATAATCAAACCCCTCAGCTGCGTTCATCGATACCCATTCTCCATCCCTCAAATCGAACTACCTTCCCTCTCCTCCTCTAAAACTCACCTCCTCTTCCTGACAGAGACTCGGCTGTCTGAGGCAACTGACAGCAAACCCTTTTCTGTATCCTCCTACTTTATACTCATTTCAGAGACAAAGGAGGCTCCTATGTATAGCTATCTATCTATCTACAAGTATCTGTCTGTATCTCCACTCCACCTACATTTGGTGTTCTGCAGAGGTTGTATCTAGGGTGACAAGTGCTTGTAAGTGTGACTGTTTGTGTTGGAGTGGCTTTGGACGTGTGTGTGTAGTCTGTGAACCAAGTGTAATCGGCCCTCCTTAAGCCGACTGGGTGCAAGCATACTAGTATGCGGCACTGGTTCAACTACAGCACCCCTTATGTCCGCCAAAATGGTCAGTGGCTCGGTGAACCCTTCCCAAAGTTTTTCCATCTCTGGCGGGCGGTGAACACGCGTCCACCAGCGTGCGAGACGTACACTCTACCACTGAACCACAGAGATTCCTTTGCATGCAACGACTTAACTTGCTCTCGTGTTCCTGAACTTGATTCTTCTGAATTCTCTACTCTGGCTTCGATTTTCCTGTCATTCTCTGACTAAAAATATCTGCTGTTTACTTATCTCCTAATTCTACTGACTATGAAAGATTCTTCGACTATCTTACTTATACGATGGAATACATTCTATCCATTTCTCCTTTCTCTACCACCATCTTTGGCTCTCCTCGCCAGTGGAGCGTCCCTGACGGAACCCATACTGATGATCAGAAGGTTGTGATAGGAAAGATGCTTTAAAATTTTTCTGTTAAGAATAGACTCAAACACTTTCGAGACACAGGTTGTTAAAGCAGTTTGACGATAGTTAGAGGGTTGGCAATGGTCACCCTTCTTTGGGACTGGCTGAATGAGAGCAGACTTCCAGCAAGAAGGAAAGGTACAAGTTGATAGACAAAGGCGAAAGAGTTTACCTAGGCAGGGTGTAAGCACAGAAGCACAGTTCTTGAGGACAATAGAACGGACCCCATCAGGGCCATATGCCTTGTTAGTATTGAGGCCAGTGATAGCTGAAAATACATCGACTGAAGAAATGTTAATGTCAGCCATGAGGAAGTCAGAGGGGGGAAGTGATGGAGGAACAGACCGGAATCGTCTAAGGTGGAATTGGAGGAGAGATCGGCTTTATCAGTAGAAGAAATGGCTACAGAGCCATTAGAGTAGAAAAGAGGAGGGAAGGATGATGAGATAAAGTTGTTAGAAAGGTTTTTGGCAAGGTGCCAGAAGGAGCGTGAAGAATTTGAGCTGGAGAGTTGGGAACATTTAGTGTGGATGAAATTATTTTTAGCAGAACGAAGAACAGACTTAGCACGATTCCAGGCAGAAACATAAGAAAGATGTGATTCAGGGGTGGGTTGGCTCTCGTACCTTTTGTAGGCCCTCTCCTTGTTGTGGACAGCATTGGAACAAGTGTGATTAAACCAAGGCTTTTTTGCATTAGACAAAGGATATGAGAAAGGAATGTATGCTTCCATGCCCAAGAGAATAACCTCCGTAATGCGTAAGGCACGCAGATGGCTCCCGGCCATAGAAACAATAATCATTCCAGGGAAAATCAAAGAAGTACTGCCTGAGGGCCTCCCAATCCGCAGCTCCAAAGTGCCACAGACGACGTTTCTTTGGAGGATCCCCAGGCTGCACCGGAGCAATAGGACAGTTTAAGATAATAAGTTTATGATCGGAGGAGCCCAACGGAGAGAAAAGATTAACAGTGTAAGCAGAAGGATTAGTTGTAAGGAAAAGGTCAGTTATGTTGGAGCTCTCTCCAAGGCGATCAGAGAAACAGGTAGGGTGCTGCACAAGCTGCTCTAGGTCATTAAGGATAGAAAAGGTATAGGCTTGTTCACCAAGTGGATCAGTGAAAGGAGAGGAGAGCCAATGGTGGTGGTGAACATTGAAATCTCCTAGAATGGAGATTTCAGAGAAAGGAGAAATGGATAGAATGTGTTCCATCGTAGAAGTAAGATAGTCGAAGAATTTTTGATAGTCAGTAGTATTAGGCGATAAGTAAACAGCGCAGATATATTTAGTCAGAGAATGACAGGAGAGTATGACAAACATACCAGTTCACAGCATAATGATCATCCTAACCAGACATTACCCTCACCTTTTCCAGACCCTAAACACACCAGTAAGCTATATGAAGCATGGAATAAATGAAATCGATTCAGAAAATCAGGATTTACAGGTGAGTATGAAAAATATTTACCAGTTTCCTGGGTAGTTACATGTCCTTGGCCATTGCAAGGAATAACCCGCCTCTCAGACTTTGACAGTGATGAAAGTCCTCTTGAAGCACTGCACTTACACCTTGGCACTCTGATTTCTAAGTTCTTAACACTGCACATTCTTTTCTCACTTATGCTGCACTTAATCTCTCCAGTGTTGCACTTAGTCCTTGGCGCTGCAATTTCGCATCACTACACTTGTGTTTTTTTACACTGCACAATACTGTAAATTCCCGTGTGGTCTGGTGGCGAGTCTTTTCTGTTTATTCACTGTCAGAGTCCCCCATTAGATAGTGGAGGCGTCCGAGGGGCACATCACTGGGTCTGAGAGGCCTCTGAAGACAGCTGCAAACTCATGTCCAGTGGTGACTCCACCATGGCCGATATGCTGGGCTGTGGCTTAGAGCTGGAAGGCCTGTCTTGGGAAGGCAGTGATGTGGAGACAGGGCTGGGCATGGCGGGGGTCATGGGCATGAAGAAACTGTCAATGGTTGATTGACATAAGGAACGACAATTCTGGCGATTGATGATGCGCTGCATGAAAGCACACACATCCTCCACAAGTCCCAGGGGCCCCATCTCCTGGTTGCAGTCCGAGTGTTCGAGATAGTCCAGGACAAATTCGACATGTTCCTGGAGTGCACTCAGCTTGGGGATAGCTTGAGTAGTGGTACACTGACAGAAGTCCGCATCATCGTCGCTGTCCTCATCGGAATCTTCAAGCTGGGTACTCGTACCAGCAACTGAAGATGCAATCTCTGTATCAGAAATTATCTGATACCCAGGATCACCCTCGTTGTCATCCAGCCATTCACGCATGTCGTCCACATCGACCTTTTCGCTCACTACGTGTAATGGAAGTCATCCACGTCAAAATCTAGGAAGTCATGCACCACCTCGGCTCTGGAAAGCAGACGAGACCAACCACTTTCTAGAGTCTTGACAGGGACTTCCCTCCATGCACTCATCCAGTTGTAGATGGCAGACTTGATGTTGTAGCGGCGAAGATTTTCCAAAGTCTGCTGGCCTCATGTGTCCCGTCCCTCTCTGCGCTCGTCTCCGTCCTCAAGGACAACCATCACCTCATCCAGGAACTTCTAATGATACAGCCTCTTCGTTGCCATGATCACTCTTTGGTTCATTGGTTGGATGAGAGCAGTCGAATTAGGTGGCAAAAACATGCGCCTAATGCAGCCATTCTCAGCCACCAACTCTTTGTGAAACGGATGTGAAGGTGCATTGTCCAGAAGAAGGAGAGCCTTTACCTGATCGCGTGGGATTCCCATAATCTTCGCCTGATAATCGATGACCTCCTTGACGAAGTGCTGATGAAACCAGTCTTTGAAGATCTTGGTTGTGAACCAAGCCTTCAGAGAATGGTACCAAACGACAGGAAGGACATCCATCACCCCATGAAGGCACCGAGGCTGCTTTGCGCGTCCAACAACAATGGGCTTAAGCCAGTGCATGCTATTAGCATTGACACAACACAAAGAAGAGATCCATTGCTTGGAGAGTTTACAGCCGGGTACACGCTTCTCTGTCTCCTCGGCTAGAGTGTTCGTAGGCAGCGAGCAATAGAATAGGCCAGTTTCGTCATCATTATAGACTTGACCAAAAGTGCGACCCTCCCTATCAATCAAGCCCTTCACCTTCTGGCGAAACTCGTCTACTCCCTCCTCTCTGGTGTCCAGAGCTTCACCATGGGCCTTACGGTTGGTAAGTCCATGCCGTAACTTGAATGCAAAGAGCCAACCCTCGGATGCCTTGAAGTAGTTACTCCCAGTCCTTCATTTATGCAACAGGCCAGCTCTGGAACTGTGTCTCTCTGTCTGTATTTCCTACTTCCTATGATCTCCAGTCTTTCAAACACAGTGTGTCCAGGCATCTCGAAATGAACGGATCTTGAATTTGGCTCTTTTTTGTACTGTTTTTGTTTTTTTTCTTGGAAGGAATGGTTTGCGGGCTCCTGGCCTTTGGTTCCTTGTTCCTTGCATTAAAAACAAAAAAATAGCATATTATTCTCACAGTTACTAAGATTTCACGAATCCTAACATTTGCATGTTGTATAAAAAATTTTTACTAACCAGATTAATAACAAAAGCTTTTTGTAGCCTATTTATGCTGGTTAAGGTAATGGTCATATCAATAAATAAACTTTATTATTGTTTTAAAAGTCTTTTAGCACTTTTATATAATGGATAATTGTAATGGGGTGTGTAAAAGCCCGCATTGCCTTCAGGCAAAACGGGGATCCTCTCTTTGGCTCAGTGGTAACGTGCGCGCCAATGAAGCGTGAGGGCATGAGTTCAAATCCCAGCCAGACCAGTTATTAATATGTTGTTTCAGTTCGATTTTCACATTGGCTGGCAGTGATGTGGGATGTGAGGCGAGGCCTTGAAGGCAAGGTTGTCTGTTGACAGCCTCACATCCCGGGGGTGAGCTGTCCGGTGTGGTCCGCAGTGTCCCTGATGGTGGCCTTCAATGCTCCGCTACCACATGTGTTCGAAACTGACCAAATTAATCACCAGGGGGAGAAAAGAGTGATGTAATTAGGTGTATAAAAGCCCGCGTTGCCTGCGGGTAAAACGGGGATCCTCTATTTGTCTCAGTGGTAACATGCGCGCCAATGAAGCGCGAGGGCCTGAGTTCAAATCCCGGCCAAACCAGTGATTATTTTGTTAAGTTTCAGTTCGTTTATTACATAATAATGCACTCACATCACTACATTAGCTGCAGTAAGTCTTAGAACTTGTGATATAGTCTAAATTTGGTCAATTTTTGGATATTAGCCTACAGCCATCATCATCGGTTTCTGGTGACGCAAGCACCTGCGTGTATTTAGTCGTGCCAAACATATATCATGACAACAACAAACCAACCTGCAGCATTACGGTATCGAATTATACTGATCATATTCACATAGACCACAGCTGAATGTGTCTCGACTGCGACATTACCACGCCATATATCATGGCATACATTTGGCTACATTGTGAGAATAATATATTTTTGGGTGAGTTATTCTGAAGACATTATGGTGTGCCTGACATTACTTTTACTTAAAGTTAAAAATGTACAGTCCGTAACTAACGAGATCATATAATTCATATGCTACAGCAGACCTGACAGAGGCGTCAGTAACTCCTTATTTTTTCTCTCTTACGTAATTCCAGCACTGAATGAATAAAACATCACTCACTGAATCATCGTGACAGTAATTGTTCTGTACTTTGCAAGAAACAACAGACAAGTGCCTGTTTGACCTTGTGTTTGACTTAGGCGCGGCTAAACAGGGCCTAACAACATGGAGGATGGCCCACTTACTGTACCATTACTTGAGGGCCTTGGCTGAGCGCTGCAGTTTGTATTTCATCGTTCCTAAGATGAATAATATCGCCTGCGGATAGCAAAAGTAAAATTGGAAATACAGTACCGGGTTCAAGATGTTACTTGCCATCGTGCAATCGCCAGGCATAGATCTAACCCTTTTCCTTCTTCCAGAGACCTGAATTTGGCCGCCTTTATATTCAACCCCGAGGTGGGTGACGGACGGCGGTATCAGGAGGCGGTGAACACGCTACCCTGGGACACCCTCGACCGTCAGCTTATCAACAACAGGATGACATATGGCGACCACGTCATCAAGTGCGAATACAACTATGACGTCTCTATGAGAGTAAGTCTTGACCTTTGACTAGCCAGGCCCTCTGACGTAGCTTAATATCAGTTTCTTTGACCAGGGATATTGGCAATCCAAGAAGGTAAGCCTTTGCCAATTACCTGTAACTGGCTAGCCTCATTGTCCAGAGATCATTGTAATCTCTTTGCCCAAACACATTGCTAATTTTTAAAAGTCTTTGTCTTTAACTGGGTAATCCCGTGCACTTCATATAATATCAGTAGCTTTGTACCAACATAATACTAATTCTTTTGTACCAACATAATAGAAATTTTTTGACCTAACATAATACTAATTCCCTTGACCTAATATAATTACTTTGATTTAAGAAAGATGTTGTCATTGCTGGAGACTCCCAGGTAAGATATTTTAACAGAGCAATGTACACTCCACTCACTAAACATGTGTGTCTTACGGGGGTTAGTGGGGAATGTGACAGAAAAAATTTCAAATATCCTGAAGGACTGTGGAGACAAACCCACTGTGCGCCTCAGTGCGGAGGCAATGATACTGGTAGGCGTAAGAGTGAGGTACTGTGGCAGCAGCACAGGGTTTTGTTGGAGAAGGTTAGACAGATGGGAAGGACACCTGTAGTACTCGGTGTTATGCCTAGGAGGAGAGCTGGGAAGGAATGGTTGAGCAGGGCGATAGATTGTAATTGCCGCCTTGAAAGGCACTGCAAAAATATAATGCGATACCTTTCATAGACAGCTGGGACCGGTTTTATGGACGGAGTTCCTTGTGTAGTTGGAATGGAACTCACCTTAGTACGCAGGGAGTTACTGTTTTAGATGGAATGATAGATAGGGAGTCAGAGGGTATTTTTCGAGCTGAGAATTAGCTGTGCAGGAAGTTACATCAACTACACTCAGAAATCATTGTCATCAAGTTTGGATTGATGCATCAAGACTTGCAAAAGAAAGAACAACATTTTAACCATTAGTGTAGATATATCCACTCAGGCACCTCAAAATGAGCAGATAATGATAGAGGACAGAACGTGCGATGATAGAGGGGCGATAAGTGATAGTACAAAAAATTGTTATATTGGTAAAGAGTTTCCCAGTTATTAACAAAATAAGAAAAAATAAAAGCAAGTCCCAAGGCAAAGGTATAACTACTCATAATAATCTGAAAGTGTACTACACAAACAGCAGGAGTTTACGTAACAAAATGGATGAACTGAGGGCTTTAATTTGTACAGAGAAAACATGCATTGCCGTTATTAGTGAAACTTGGATGAGTACAGACACTCGAGCAAATTTTGGAGAATATCAGAAAAAAAGACTATAACATTTTTGTGTCAAACCGTCTGGGAAGAAAGGGGGGAGGGGGATCTTTTTATGTAAAGGATTCATTAAACTGTTACAATAAAGCAGACATTAAAGTAAACTGGGACATCGAAAGTGCCTGGGTTGAAATTAGTAACAACAGGGTTGAATCAGTCTTAGGAGCTATTTACAGATCTCCAAAAATAAGTACAGTGGATAGTAAATACCTCTGGGAGGAAATTAGGAAAGCGTCACAGTCCAGCTTAGTAATAACTAACTGTTGGGGATCTTAATCTGCCAAAGATAGATTGGAGAAATCAGACAGGGGATGCAGTCAGCGGAATTTCTAGAGGTAGTACAGGACAATTTCCTTTATCAGTATATCATGGAGCCCACCAGAGGGAATAATATGCTAGATTTGGCTTCAGCTAATAAAGAAAATGTCATTATGATATAGAGACTGGTGGGCGACTTGGTGACAGCAGTCATGAAGAAATTAAATTCAGATTTATTTGGGATGTCTGTTCCACTGAAAATCCCTCCAACGTTCCTAATTTTCGTCTAGGAGGTCTTGATGAATTAAGAGCTTATTTTAGAACGGTATTCTATAGTGAGAATAGCTACTTTAGGGAGAGCTAGATCAGTGGGGAAGCCCAGGTCACAGGTGAGGGGCAGGAAACGGGTAGGAATGTCCGCCTGGTCTCTGGGGAAGGTCATGTCATAGGTGGGAGTGTAGTTCAGGAGACAAGGAATGCTCAGGTCCAGTACCACACAACCGTTCAGCCAGTGAGAAATATAATGAGTTAGTAAACATAATATACGGAGGCCAAGGTAGATATATCCCTTCAAAACCGTTTAAAACAAATAAATCAGAACCAAGATGATTAAACAACAGATTAAAATCTCTCAAAGGCAAAAGGAAAGGAATTTATAAAAAATAAATAAATCGTGGAGAGGAACATTTACGTAACCGGTAAGCGATTTTGAATAAAGAAGTAAAGAGAGAGATATGGAAAGTAAAGAGAAGTTATGAAATTAAGGTTGCTAGTGAATCGAAAGAAAGCCCCAAGGGTTTTTATCAAATGTACCGTACGAAAAATAAAGATAGGATATGACCTCTCAGAACACATCAGGTGACATTACCAGTGATGATAAAGGAATGTGCTCCATCCTAAATAATTATTTCATATCAGTATTTACCAAGGAAAATCTAGACCTGGTCTCTCAAGCAGCAAATATTTGCGATGATAATGCGGAGAATATTCTTAGTAAAAACAACCATTAGTAAGGAGGACGTATTGAAAGAAATTAATAAGTTAAAACCTCAAGTAGCGCCAGGTCCGGACGATATATATGCAAAAATTATAAAAGAAACCAAAAAAGAATTATGTCAGCCACTTTTAACATTATTTAATGACTTTTTAATTTCACGAGAAGTTCCAGAGGCATGGAAGACCGCAAATGTAGTGTCCATTTTTAAAAAGGGTGGTATATCAGCTGCTTCGAATTATCGTCCGATAAGCCTAACGTCAATAGTAGGAAAAATGCAAGAGTCAGTTTTGACAAATAAGATTAAAGAACACTTAGAAAGATTTAATCTTATAAAGGAAAGTCAGCACGGATTCAGGCAAGGACGATCATGCCTCACAGACTTGTCATTCTTCTCGGAGGTCTACGAGGCAGTAGATAGCGATAAAGCTTACAATATTATTTATCTGGACTTTAGTAAAGCTTGTGATAGAGTCCCACACGAAAGGTTAGTTAAAACGGTTCGAGCACACGGTATAGACGGCGATATCTTAAAATGGATAGAATCCTGGCTGAAAGGACGAAAGCAGAGAGTAAATGGAACTAAGTCGGATTGGGTATTAGTAACTAGCGGTGTACCACAGGGCTCAGTATCGGACCCTTATTATTTATTACATACATAAATCATCTAGACTTAGGAATCACTAGCAATATTAGCAAATTTACCGATGATACAAAAATAAGGCGTATCATTAACTCGACTGACGATTGCCATAACTTACAAAAGGACCTCGATATATTGTCCAAATGGTCTAAAGCTTTGCAAACAGAATTTAACGTTGAAAACTGTAGAGTTCTTAACGTAGGCAAGACCATTATAGATACTAAATACAGCTTAGATAGCAAAGAAATTATTAAATCGGAATACGAGGGAGATATCTAGGAGTTTTGGTTAGTAAAGACCTCACACCAAGGCAACAGAGCATTAATGCGAGAAATAAAGCAGATAGGGTCCTAGGATTTATTTCAAGAAGCGTGAGCAGTAGGTCATCAAAAGTAATAATGCAACATTTTCTAGCATTACTAAGGCCACATTTAGACTACACCGTACAATTTTGGTGTCCTTACTACAGAATGGATACTAACTTGTTAGAAAATGTACAGAGAAGAATGACAAAAATGATACATGATGTTCGGAACCTGTCTTACGAAGACAGACTGAAGAGACTAAGTCTGCACTCACTAGCGAGGCGAAGAGTAAGGGGAGACTTAATTGAGGTGTTTAAGTGAATGAAGGATATAAATAAGAGAGGTATTAGCAAGGTCTTAACGTGACCATACAGAATAGACCTAGACGTAATGGTTTCAAACTAGAAAAATTCCGTTTCGGTAAGGAAATAGGTAGAAATTGGTTTGGTAATAGAGTAGTAGACGAATGGAATAAGCTACCTAGTAAAGTGGTTGCTGCCTCTTCCATTGAGAGTTTCAAGCATAGGCTAGATAAGCATATGACAAATAAAGGGTGGGTACAGGGAAAAAAATAAAATCTATTAACCAATACTAGTTCATTCTTTTTCCTTTTCAAGTTACACTATGATAGTCTTTTTTTCTCCTTTCACACTTTCCTGTAAAATGTCCATGCCAATTTTTCTATACTGCGTGGTGTTCTTTTTTACTTTTTCCTGCCGCCTTCGGCTGGAGGGTTTGGAGGGCGGGGGAGAGCCTTCTTTGATATCCATATCTCATTCTAGTAGTTCAGTTACTCTTGTAAGAGTTGCCTAGCATGGGCCATCTGGCCTACTGCAATAATTGTCTTCTCCTCTTATGTTCTTATGTAACATAATACTAATACCCTTGACCTAATATAATCACTTTGACCCAACATATTACTAATACTCCATATTCCTTTCACTTGACGTACAAGTAATACTAACTTCTTTGAAATGAAATGAGACTAACACCTCTGTCCTGACATGGTGCTAATATCTTCAGCCTATCATGCTGCTGATCTCTTTGACCTGAAATACTGCTAACCCCTTTGTCTTGACACACTAGCGTCATTATGAAGCTATGCCCTTTTTATCTTAACCAGGCCCAGATTTCTGTCCTTTTTCAGCTAATTTCACGTAGATCGTGACAGAATCACATACTGCTACGCTGTGCATACTTTCATAGTACCTCTTCATGACTTGC
>JAGKTI010037378.1:0-10905 GCA_018397915.1 Birgus latro | reverse complement strand
TACGCAAGAGGCCATTCCTCAAACAAGAGCATTAACCAGTCACGTCCTGACCGATTTCCCTCCTCCGATACCCCCAATCCCGAGCTATTTTGGAATTTTTTGGGGGGGCTAAAACATCTGCTTTTGTTGAGAAACAAAGGAAAATCACCAAGAAAGTGCTTACCAGGGTCCATCAGTGGTCATAACAGGTAAGACTCCATGGGGCAGGTTTCGTATTCTGTCACTGATGTGTCTGGCTCTCGCGTTTTCTATGGTAGGTATTTTTGGGAGAAACAACAAACAACATTTATTGATTTGGAACTAATAAACAATCATAACAACAATATAATGGTTTTCACTAAGAAATATAGGAAAAATAAGCATTGTTCGATTGCGCGAACATACTGAGTTTGGTCACACTGGTCACATGTGAGTCGCTAAGTTCCTTGTTTCAGGAAACATAATCATTTTTTCTACTTCCATAATAGCCTACTGTTTCAGTGACATTTTACCATTTTTCACTTTTTGTAAATGTATTCAGCTGTTTACATTCATAACGATGATATTTAGCGCACTCACTATGACTCTTTCAACATACATAGCATGTTTTATACTTTCATATTGTTGTTTCGATGACATCATACCATTTTTCACCCAGTGTAAATGTTTTCACCTCTTTACATTCCTTACGATGATATTTAGCGGAACGGTAGCGCATATTCACTTAGGAAGCGCAATTGCTACCACTTGTGTTTCAACTAATATTTTATTTCTCCACTTCCAATAGACTTCTCCACTTACATTACACCCGTTTCCACTTTATACTACTCTTTACACATTTACATGCCTTATTTATTACACTGAGCGTCAGAATATCGCATCTTTACACACTCGCTAGGAATGTTTCGACTTTTATCCACTTACATAATACTTTTCTACTTACATTACACCCGTTTCCACTTTATACTACTCTTTACGCACTTACATGCCTTATTTATTACACTGAGTCAGAATATCGCATCTTTACACACTCGCTAGTAATGTTTCGACGTAGATTCTATTTATCTACTTACATAGTACTTTTCCACTTACATTACACCCGTTTCCACTTTATACTACTATTTACATATTCATATGCCTTATCATTACACTGAGCGTCTGAATGTGGCATATTTTCATGAGATTGAGCGTCATATTGCTATCACACCATATCAGAACTGCATCAAGGTGTGATATTCCCTAAAGCAAGGGTGAATTCACAGACCCACGTCACACTCAACGCACTCATATCGGGTCTCTTCTCTGAGTGCTGGTCCCACTCGGGAATTTCCACACATATTCCACCTACGTTGGGGCCTAGGTCTGTTCGGCTGGGGAGGTATAGGCATGGGAAAGTGGCGAGCTGTTATTCTCAGGGGAGTTTGGGCGGTAGGGGCTGTGCATGGTCGTTGTTGTGTCCTCTCGACCGCATACTGGGCGATAATCTCCCGGGCAAGCTCCCTCACAAACCCTTCAAAGGTTTCCTGCACTCCCGTTGTCATGGTGTGCAGGTGGTGGCAATTGAGGGCCGTGATGTCGAATAGGTGAAAGAAGAGCTACTTGTACCACTTCATCGTGGTCCTGGCACACTCTGCACTCGATATCATGGAGTCAGACTGGTCCACCTGCCTCATGCTGATGTAATCAAGGACACACTCAGGTTTCCAGATGCGGCGCCTCCTCTCGCTTCCGTAATCCGCGGAGTCTGTGCGGTGCATCAAGGGACAATCAACCATGGACAAGAGGCAGACTTCTCTGTTGTGGTTCCACACTGTTGCTAGGATGTTGTTAGCCTTGAAGAAGACCACCTCATTTTTGTCCAGTTTCTGTCCCACCTTGACCATGTGATGCCCGTTCACCTTGACGGTACCACAGACTCCCATTTCGTGCAGGTGTAGATAACAAGTGAGAAGAGGGCTAGTGTATCAGTTATCCAGGTGCGGGACATGACCACGCTGAAGATACTCTTCTATCATAGGCTTTACCCACGCAACCAGACAGTCCAATACTCCGATCTTCTACTATGTCTGTCTGTGCACCGGTGTACAAGACTATGTCTTGCACATAACTAGTCCTACAGTCACACATAACAAAGATCTTGAACCCAAAACGGTGCCTCTTGCTGGGTATGTACCGGCGAAAAGAAATATTGCCTCTCCAAAACACGAGACTCTCGTCTATGACAAGGTCTCTACATGGAAAAAATTATGAATGGAATGTTTGCCGTAGGTGATAAAAAACCAGCCTAATTCTCCTCATCTTATCCGTGTTATTTGCATTGGCAGGATCATCAGCATTGTAAAAGTGGAGGCGGCTGAGAATTTGCTGAAAACAATTACGGCTCATGATTTTGCCAAAGAAAGGTGTCTGTATGACAGGGTCCATAGTCCAGTATGGCGGAATTTGTTTTTTCCGTACAATACTCATAAAAGAATCAGGGCAAAAAATACAAACAACTCTGCCAGAGAGACTGGGTAATCATATATAAGGGGCTCCTCCTCGCCTCCTCGCTCCATCATCACACCACGTGATTCACCACGCTCCCTGACCGTCCCATGCGACGTGCTCCACTGCCTCACACCACCAAGTGAGCGCGATGACTCACGACCGCCAGTCTCCCTTTCAATACTCATTCCTGCCACTGCACTTTCAATTTCACTTTCCACTCCCTCCACGCCACTTCCACCCTCCCAAACAAAACACTAGGCCCATACCTGAGTGTACGACATGCTGTCCGCTCGGGGCCGCGATGAGTGAAATGTTTGTGGCCGTACCGCATGGCAGCACGTCCCATGGCTCCATCCTCATCCTCGTCCTCGCTGTCGGGCTCCACATCACGTAGGGGCTGGAGAGAGGTGGTTGCATGTTGTTTTGGTGCAGGCTGGCCCTCTCTACTGGCCTATTACGTTACGTAGCGCCGCTTCCTCAGGGATGAGACCTCATCACTGATGCTACTTTCCTCCTCTGGCTGGACATAATCTTTATCCACCACCTCGTCGTCGAGTAGCGAATCACTATCACCTGTGAAGGCATCCAGGACGGCTTGAATTTCCTGCTCAGAGAGACCTCGGCATGCCATGTCTGACCTGGGTCACTGCTTACAGGTGAGTGACCAAGGCGAGGCCATGCGTGGGTTGCACGGGGTTGCCGAGTGTTCCCGCTTGGTGGCAGGTAGGGGAAGGTTTCCCGCGCCTACGTACCAAAAATCAAGCGTGAGATTTGAAAATTGTACAAATTATGAACCTTCCAATTGCATGACACACTGGAACGTCAATGGGTGTCACCGTGACAAAACGTTGCGACGTACCCGTAGGTCGACGGGACGCCTCGGGTTGAGCTGAATCACATAAACCTCAGTATCCACACTTGACGAGTTCTAAAACTGCTTCAGGTGCAGGATTTAGACACACTTGAGTGGAAGGTATCTCCACCAGCTGGATTGACTTCCCATCCATTCAGTTTAAATTGTGGCAGTTTGGGCATGGATGAAATATGAGACTTGTCCATGACTGACATATTATGTGCTGGAAGAATGTGTGGTAGGAGCATTCCCCGAGTTGGAGGGAGCCTCTCATCCTCAAGGTTTCTCTTGCGGAAACGTTCCCATCAATGCTCTGGCAGAGTGGCTATGTGACTTTGCTCCGAATACACCTTGCAGACACATCGATCAGTAGGACGATATAGTTTGGGGATATTGCCATCATCGTCTAGGGGTACTCTTGGAGCCTGATCAGCATTTGTATCCTTTCACATGTTTGCTAATGTTAACACAATGTCATCGTTGGGAGGAAGCAAAATGTGTGCCAAAACCCATGCGTTTTTTGACACTGCAACGAATTTACCACCCCAGTCTGCATCAGTGATGTGATGAAGACTATTCAGTTCTCTTGATTTCTTATTTCCTATGGCTACCACTTGCTCACGTACATCTAATGCTCTATGTTTCTTTCATTTTCCAGTGAACATGTAAAGAATAGTGAATACACCCAGATGGCTACTTGCAGCCAAGTCCATCAGAAGAATAAGAACATCTGTATCTGGAAGCTATACATCAATCTCTTTAAGTTTAGACTCTCTTACTACATCCAGCACATGCAGTGGGATGAACGTGTCAGCTTCCTCATGGCCATGAGTTTTCATGTCATCTGGTAGTAGATCAGGACGACTTGGCCAGACTTGGTCTTAAGAACACATGACTAGGTCTTGTTTTGAGTAGTTGAAAGCTTCTAAAAGAGCACTTGCTAAAAGCTCTGTCAGTTGTAACTTGGTATTGGTGTTTGAAAGAAGGTACTTTAACCTACTGCGTCCCATTAACGTCCCATTAACGTATGTTACAATTTTTTTTTTTCACACTGACACCTGTCGACATTTCGGTACGTTATGCAATTGCGAGGTCCGTCATTTGCACATTTTTCAAGTTTCATGGGTGACTTCTGGTAGGCATATGTAGGCACCACCAGGCGATGACACTGCCTAACCCCGTTTAACTCCCCCACCCGGACACCATTTTCTCAACAACTCACCCGTTAGCAGTGACCTGGCCAGTAGACATGTCACACCACGGTCTCTCCGATGACGCAAGTCAAGGCGAAAGTGATTCCCGATGTGGGGGATAAAGATTACGGGCGCCAGAGGAAGAAACAAGCAGAAGTGATGAGGAGGTAATGTCGCCAAGGAAGGTGCAGTATGTTGATGTGTTTGGTGTGTGACACAATGTTTATATTACCTATATTATTGTGTGAAAACCAATATATTCTTGTATTACTATAAATTCATACCAAAGGAACAAATATCTACCCGTTCTGAGTGGTTTGCAATAGTTACCGCTACCATAGTAAACGTGACAGCCGCCGCGCGGCTCCAGATCACACGGTACCAGGTGTTTAAAAGGTCACCTGTATAGCCCACTTCTAAGCTCAAATGAGCAGTTTCTCTCTGAATTTTCGATGCTTCTCATAAAAAGCAGAGGTTTTGGCCAAAAAAACTTTCCGAAAATCTGCCGGGATGCGGGGGCGGGGTCATTATTGAAAAATCTGCCGGGATGCGGTGGGTTAAAGGCACCTTAGTGATGATCATTTCTTCATGAATCACAAACTCCATTCCAGACGTTTTCTCATCTCGTTTGACTCTTGTCTTCTTCAAAGATCCCTCCAAATAATGATCAAATATGACGTCCTTGTTGATAACCTTTCATAAGACCAGTAATCTGCTTCACAAAACCTATCTTAAGATGAAATATTTTGGTCATAGCAGATGTCTTCTTCATACTTTGCAAAACTGCCATGGCATAAAAAATGATCAGTCTATATCTTCCTGCACCAGACAGACTAAACACTGCTTCGTCTGTTTTTGCAGCTTCATGTGTGTCAACATCCTATCCTTCAGTGGGTATATCCTTTGGTTGTTCATTGGATTCCTCTCCAACATTTAGATTCCCTACTGCATAAACGATGCTGCTCTTAGGTGTTGGAATGAGTGGTGTTCCATTGCTGGCAAATAGAGATAGCGAGACAATGGACTTCTCGTAGTCCCTGATGGTGGCTGGCAACTTTGGTGGCTGACAGTCTCTTGCCGAGACTGTTGGATAACAAGAAATTGTGCAAGCAACTGTCATTCCTCTCTAAGCTTGGTGACCTTATCTCCCACACAAACTGCCTGTTTGGCCTCCCATGTGGATCGGGTCTTCAATTTAATTTCTTAATTGGATCCCAGATGAAAGATTTGGAACTAATCAGTAGCCTTTCGTCAACGAACGTCTTGTACGCTGTTAGTGCCTTTTCTTCTCCGTAAAGAATATCCGTCTTTGCAACATCGGGGATAATCATTGATGACATGATGTTCTTGATTGGTGTTCCAGTAGCACAGAGATTCCCTTCACAGTGAATCTCTACACAGTCTCTCAACTTCAGTTCATTGTTTGCTGAACGTACAGCCATTTCTCCTGTGACTTCATAGTGACTGTCCTGGCTAGAGCTAGAACTTAGGGTATAGTTATCCTGAAAGTCACTTACAATACGTGTAAGCTCAGGTTATGTGAGGAGAAATCTATCAAGCAACTATTTGTGTTGGATGAGGCCATTGATTCCACCTATTCCCTTCAGCTCCTGTAGCTGAATCTTTAGTGTCCGTTCATAGAGATTCAGCTCTTGACCTGACCTTGACCTGGGCTATTGACTTGACCACATACATGATAAGTTTTAGCTAGGTTCATCTTTCTGAAAACAAGCAACTTATACAAGTGAAAACTGTAGTTTCAGGTCTTGTGTCTGCAATGCTGCCATGTTGAGAATCTGAAAAAAAAAGAAAATTATTATTTCATACATGATCTTGACCTGTAAATGCACAACCTTTACCTCAGAGTAGGCAAAAATGTTTGAAGTCGACTGATTCTGAAAAAGAATAATTTTTCAGTCAATAATCATCCCAAATCCATGTTGCATCCTTCAATACCGTCACTAAAAGGATTTGACTTTAACCTTTTTGTGACCTTGACCCCAGATGACCCTGAAACTTACTTCAGTCAACTGAGCACTTCACACTTATGACTAACCTACAAATATCCCCTAAATTCCATAAAGAATTGCAAAGATACGTCTACTTCTATTTATAAGCACATCTTGAAAGGTCAAGGTCATTATTATGCTTCATCACATGACCTACTTAATATAGTCAGAAAATCTGTCACCGTCCATTTTTAAATCCTTACATCTAAATGGTACGATTTCCTCCCCAAACTCAATTTGGGCATTAAGTTCCTACAGGACCCAAATTTGTGACATGACAAACCACACTACAAGCTGTTGAGGAATGTATGACATCCATTCCAGTAAAAGGAAAAACTATCGTCTAAAACTTCATCACTGAGCGGCTAATGGATGGAGGAACAGAAAGTATTTGGGATATTATTCCTAAGGGTACGTGAGCTCTGAGAGCATGAAATTAGTGTTTCTTGACACAAATAAGAAACTGACACTTGATTCAGAGGTACTGTTCCGTCGCTGCAAAGCATCGTGACACTAATATGAGGAAGGTTGTCATTTGAGTTAACCCCAGTTCCACTTGCACTGTTCCATGGTGATGGAACCATGAGAAAAGCCACAAATCCAGATCTAGCACACAAGTTGGAAGAAAATGGTCTGCAAGAAACGAAGTTGAAATCCAAGTACCACACTCCAGCAGCATACATCATTGATGGCATGGGCTTAATCCAAGGTGTGACTGAATCACATTTCAAAACCTTTGATAACCTTGTAGAAGATTTAGTCAAGAATTTGATCACCCTACACTGGAATACTGACCCTGATACTGTGACCCTTGTATTAGTGTCTGCCCACTATGACATAAGACAAAGAACGTCAGCGACGTGTAGACCTGTTATCTATTGTTGGTGGTCACTCTCATATAACTTTGGAAATACACAATCTCCCAGGTACAGACAGTTTCTCAGGTCAGGACATAACAAAATGGCTTTCATTCACTCTCTGAGCAAATATATAGAGGTAAAAGCCCCAGAGAGAATTCCCGAGGAAAGGACATGTAATTGCTAGAGGTCATCCCATTGGAGAAGTTGTGAGAGAAATAACTGATCAAGGAGGCAGGGATTTGGATAAATATTCTCAACCCATGAAGAGGCAGACACAAAGATGATCCTGCACGCCATTTATATGTCATCTTTTCCACACACCATTATCTGAAGCGATGATACTGATGTGTTAGTTCTTCTTTTGTACTACCAAAGTAAAGGGAAATTAAGCAATGACGTACAGTATACATACACTCTGGTCATTCAGGAAAGTTTGTCACTCGGGAGAGATCCATACATGTATCTAAAATTGCTGAAGCACTTGAGAAACATCGATGTTCTGTCCTACCAGCTGCACATGCCCTAACAGGTTGTGACACACTCAGTGGTCTCTTCAAACTGTGGAAGCATACTGCCTATACCATCCTCCAAAAACACCAGGATACTCTGACGGGACTTTCACTGTGAAAATAAGGAAACTGGGCTGGAGGCAGTTACAAAGCTCCTCCTCTTGATGCATGAAAAGGGTATTAAAGGCAAATCATGTGACACCCTCGATGAGCTGCGCTTTAGAATGGCAGCCTCAACTGACAAACCATAAGTCATTCCTCCTACCTACTCATGATGCCTTTATGCAACATGCTCTAACAGCCAAGTTACAGACTATAATCCGGTGCACTAGCCACATTGCAAAACCGAAGACAATGGATCCCACAGATTATGGTTGGGTCAAATGTGTTGGGTCTGATGGAGTTTGTCCCAAAAGAACTACTTGACTTGACCCATCTATTCTATAAGGATGAAAAATGCACTGGTGGAAGAAATTTTCCTTGCATCTTAGCAGGCCTAAAATGTATAGAGATATGCAACTGTGATAGCTGTCCAAATAGTGTCATTATATTTCAAGATAAAGATGTGGATGACGACTAATATTATTTGACAAATACCTTCACAATTTTAAGCCTCTGACGACACTGCCTCACAGCAGTCTGCTGTAAAACCAACAGTGTACTGTCTAAAATAAAAATAGAAGTTAATTTAATTTATTTGTAATTTCTTCTTCTTAAATACCTTTACTGACATTGGTGGTATTTCCCATTTTTTTTTTAGCTTCACCAGCTGCGTTCTTAGACTAAAACCGCTTCATGCAAAAATTACTTTAATTCCTCTGTAAATTAATATAGAATATTTATTTAGCGGTCATTTGAAAGCTGTTGAAATGCCCTAAAAGATTTAATAAAGTAACATTTCTGATATTTGTGACAGTTTTCTCGTGATCGTTATTGAAATGTTGATCTATCTCTCTATCTATCTATTGCCAGACGCCTTAATCCCATAAAGGGTGATCACAAACAAATCCCTCTCCATTTCACTGCCCCGCTCCCAGCTCACACCCCCACTCTCTCATGTACCTCTCCATTCCATCCTTCCATTTCATCCTTGGCCGCCCCTTCCCTCTACCCTCCTCCCCCTCACTCACATACACTCTCCTTGTCAGTCTGTCGCTCTCCATCCTCTCCATATGGCCAAACCACCTCAGTGTGTTTCTCCTAACGCTTCCTGTCACATCCACATGCACACCACAACACTCCTTGACTTCCTTATTTGTCAGTCTGTCTCTCAATGTGACTCCACATGCTCCTCTCAATTAACTCATTTCTACTGCTCTCACTCTTGACTTGTGTCCCTCCAACAAGGTCCAAGCTTCACTTCCATACGTTATAGTTGGTATCACAATACTGTCATGCAGTAACTGTTTCACTTCCATGCTCACCTCCCTGTTTCTTACCACTGCTTTCAAAGAACCAGCAACCTATCTTCCTTGTTGCACCATTTCAAGCTCTTCACTCTCTAAACTTCCATTCTTACTCATCACATACCCAAGTACATGAACTAACTGACCTTTTCCATTTCCTCCTCATCCAACCACACTGACATTGAGTGACTTCATTTCTCTCGAAGACCATAACATTACTCTTCCCTGCATTCAGCTTTAGATTCCGTTTCTTACACACACTCCCAAACTCACTGACCAAGCCTAGCAGCTCCCCTTTGTCTTCACTTGGTAACAGTATCATTTCCAGACAACAGTACAGGGAGATGCCATACACCGCGCTCTCTAATTAGGACCGCTCCAACATCCACTGCCCTACCTAGTATCTTTTTAATCACCCCATCCATATACAGATTGAAAAACCATGGAGACCTGACACATCCCTATTTCAGTCCAACCTTCAGACAGAAAAATTCACTCAATTCACTGTCCACATGCACTGCAGCCTTAGTACCCTCATACATACTCTTTACGGCATTCAGGAACTTCCCATTTACTCCATGTATTCTTAATACTTTCCACAGTCCTTGTCTATCCATCCTATGATATGCTTTCTCCAAATCCATGAAGGCCGCATACAACTTCTTTCCCTTCTCTTGAAACTTTTCTATCAAAGACCTAAGAATGAGTATCTGATCTACACAATCTTTTCCCTTCCGAAAACCTCCCTGTTCTTCTCCAACTAATTCCTCTGTTACTCCCCTAACTCTGTCAATAAGTATCCTCCCATATACTTTTCCTATTACACTAAGAAGACAAATGCCCGTATTTTACCACACACTTATAGTCCACTTTTTCTTTGTAGAGGGGAATAATTATCCCGATTTATAATCTTCCGGGACTTTACCTTCCTTCCAGGCCAATCTGCACATCTTCCCCATCCATTCTACTACTGTCTCTCCCCCATGCTTCAGCATTTTACCACACACTCCATCAATTCCTGGAGTTTTCCCCATTTTGACTTTCATTATTGCTTCCACAACTTCCATCCTATTGATTTCTTTTTGTCATCTCACATCCCTCCTTCTCCCAGCCATTCCCCAGCCACTTTTACTCGCATTACTTTCATTCTCTATGCTCAACACTTCCTTAAAGTGTTCTCTCCATCTGCTCACTTTATCTCCCTTCTCCACTAGTAATCTACCATTTTTATCTTTCACTCCCCATCTTACTTCTTATCACCCTGCCTAACTCTCATTACCTCTTACCAGAATATTTTCTCACATTCCCTCCACCTTACACTCAAATTCCTTACAAATTACTCACTTTTCACCTCTCTCTTCCACTCTACATATAACTCTCTCCTCCGTCTCTCAACTTCATCCACATCCCTGTTTCTCATCCACTCACTATATGCTTCCTTTTGTGTCACAACCTGTTGTTGATCATCATATTTTCAATTCTTTTGCACAAAAAATTTATATTATGTTATTTTAGGTGCATTGTACAATATACTGATAGTCATATTCTGATTCCTCATGTTTTGAAACATATAAAATGATGCATTATTTATGCTTGAGTCATATGTGGG
>JAGKTI010037377.1:0-10905 GCA_018397915.1 Birgus latro | reverse complement strand
GTGTGTGTGTGTGTGTGTGTGTGTGTGTGTGTGTGTGTGTGTGTGTGGTTGGGTCGAGGACTGGCAAGGAAAGCATATATGTCAGAAACTTTTGATAATACATGACCTGACAAGAAATCATGCAAATGAAGGAAATTTGTTAGCGTTAGCGTTCGATGTTGATAAAGAGAATTCATCATCATCATCATCATAATGATCATCCTCATCATCATCGTCATCCTGACTCCATTTCTCAGAACCAAGCTACACTGGATAAGTAGACTCATTAAAACAGGAATAGGAAGCATACACGAAGAACCACTAGAAGAGTGCCTAATGAACTAGTCCACACAGCCATTTAGTTGTCATTAAGATCTCCGTTATGGTCTACACCATCGCCCAAGACAAACAGGAAGCAGCAAGCACAAGATCCAACACTCACACCCTGCAGCTGGGCTAAGGGCAGAGCATTTGACTTAGGCTGGTGATCTTGACCTTCGACCAATTATCCTAATACTGATTTTCATAAAATCTGTCCAATACCCAACTCTTCCTTGAAGTTTGGAGGAAATCAAATCAAAAGTGTTAGAGCTGGCCTTAGCCTGTGACCTTGACCTTCGACCTATTCATCAAAACAAATGTCTTCTTTCACTGAAGGGTGAATAAAAGTGTCACCACGAACAGTTCCTTTTGCAGTATAAGAAAGCTTCGAACCGCCACTTCAGCACTGGACAACAAGTGTTCGTTTGGTGTAAGACCCCGGCTATGACTTCTCTCCAGCAAGTGGCAAGGGTAGTGAGGGAAGAAGCGTTGGCTCGCAAGTGTACAACAGGGATATTTCATAGACGTTTGCTTCATGACGCTCGACCATTACAAAAGAATATCTGTACTTCTTCCACCTTAAGTTGGCCCAGTTTTCTCTCCTTTTGGAGCTTGTGTCATATAGCTCAGTGGCTCAGTGACAATGCAATGGCTTTACATCCTTTCCTTGGTGCATCTTTGTGACTAGCAACCTAATTCAGTATTAATCTATTGTTATAGCTCAGATTCAAGATAGAGAGATGTCAGTTTTAGGTCACGTTACAGTAAAAGAGTACAGACTACAAGAAATGCAGTCAAGTAAACGAGAATGGTAAACACAGGTAACAGCTTGAACTATCGTGCACCGTTACAAGTGAGACGTATTCTAGACCAGCTTGATAACAGTGAAGTATAGCACAGTTTTTAACAATGCAAACAGTAGCATAAAGAATAATAATAATAATAAAAAATATTACGATAAATACTTCTCTCCATAATCCATCCAAAGTACACATTTTATACTTTCTTACTCCACATCTTTCCCGAATCTTTATCTCTTATCCTACCCAAGTTATCGGCTTACATGTATTCCTCCTGCTTTAAAATTTTTATATTCATGCCATATCGGGGCCTCGTACCCACACATCAGTATAGGCACTATATTTTATTTACACTAACATGGTCCTAAACTGCCATCTCTCCATCATGAATGTTGAGCTGACATTAGCACCAAAATATGATGCTTGTCGTGAAGAAATGTCAGGGAAAAGATGTAGATCAGTAGTATTTTTTTTTTTTTACCACTGTGCTGCTTCAAATAAACCGGAAAAAGACGAGAATCTGGACAAAGCTACAGTATAGGAAGTATAACACAACTCCATGCAATCCTCTCGCAGTTTCTCCAAGCCGCCATCTACTTGGTATCAAGGTTTTTAATTCCGTGAACCACTCTACTCGACATTTATTTCTGTATTTACCTCTCTTCGTCCCCTTCATGGCAGTGAAGTGCTTAAATTCATGCACTAAAAATGAATATGTTTCAGTTCATCATAAAATTACTATCTATCTCTATATCTATCTGTCTGTCTATCTATTGCCAGACTCCTTAATCCCTGTAAGGGTGGCCAGAAACAAATCGCCTCAAAGACGCCGTTTCCTCTGCCATTTGCCTGCCCTTCCTCCAACTCACACCTTCTCTCTCATATATCTCTCCACTCCAGCACTCCATCTCAGCTTTAGTTTCACCCTCCCCCTCTCCTAGTTTCACCCACCTCTCTCCCTCTCTACCTCACTTACATAGACACTTCTAATCAGTCTCTGGTACTTACATTGTGAATTCATTTTTCTCATACACCGTCAAATTACTCTCATCCGCAAACAGCTTTTAGTTTTCTCCGTTCGCACACGTTCACTGAACTCTAAAGAAGTCTCCAAAAATCCCAGATATAAATAGCGTACAACATGGCATTATCATCTGTGTATATCAGGTTTGAATATTCAGTCACTCAACATTCATCACCAGCGGCGCTTTCGTCTTTTCAACTTTTGCTTTGACCTCTTCCATAACCCGGGAGATATATATACACAAGCGTTTTGCAACAACCATAAAAAACGCTTTACAGCATTCAACAGTTTTCCTTCTGCATCATACATATGCAACACCTTTCATACTCCCTCTCCGTTCACGCTGCCCATATGCCTTTTCCATAAATAACCCGTATTCATTACATCATATATATAGGGCAATAACTTTTAAACGCTATTTCCATTATCTGCCTTCCTGCAAAAAATTTATAAACGCACTTTCTGTCACTCGGGAAACCTCCCTGTTCATCATGCACTGGATTACCAGATATTCTGGCGACTGTCCAATCTTTTTTTCGCCATTTTTTTCTGTATAAATTTGCCTTCATCGCTCAGCACACTTGTTGCAGGATAATTTCTGCATTCGTTTTGGCCACCGTTGCATGCATACAAGAGCACAATAACTGGCTTTTCCATTCATGCAAGTTTGGCTTATTTCCCGTTTATAGTTCACTGCACCTCCTCCACTGTGGTTTATGATTTCTACCTATACTTGCAGCCTTCCCATTCTTCAGCCTTTTTATGCTTCTCTGCCCCTCTGTTACTGACACATCTTCCGATTCCATTCCGTTCTTTCGCACGACTCGGTATGTTTACAACTGCTCTGCTCTCGTCATTTCTATCTTAGGTACTTTCTCTCTGTCCATTATTTATCTCCCATCTTTTTTTTTTGGGGGGCATCGTTAACTTTTCGTCCTTTATTTTCTTCCATATTTCACAAATTTATCTCTACATTATTACTCATCAGCTTTCTTCCAGTGTCTTCGTTTACCCTTTTTTGGGTATGGGGGGGGGGGGGGGGGCGCTACTAAACCTAACACAGACCCATGGGTAGCGGCAAATAGGAATACCTAAAAAAAAATCCATTGCATAAGATTCTGGAAATCTGTCTTAGCTGTGACGCAGAAACAGTCTGAATCGAAAAAATCGTGTTAAAGTAGACGCTATTAAACTCAGAATCTATTGCCCGTAAATAATAAGACAAAACATGTTAAACATTTCTGTCTATCTATAGCCAGACGCTTTAATCCCGTAAGGGCTGACCACAAACAAATCGCCTCCACGTCGCCCTGTCCCTCGTCATTTCGCTCCCCTCCCCTCAGCTCACACACCTCCCTCTCTCATACACACGCCTCTCCACTCCATCTCTCCATCTCATCCTCGGTCTCCCCCTCACTCTCCTACCATCCACCTCTCTCACATACACACTCCACGTTAGTCTTTCACTCTCCATCCTCTTCACATGGCCAAACCACCTCAGTGAATTTCTCCTAACGCTTTCCATCACATCCACATCCTCACCACAACGCTCTTTCACTTCCTCATTCGTCAGTTTGTCTCTCCACGTAACTCCACATGCTTCTCTCAAAGAACTCATTTCCACTGCTCTCACTCTTCACTTGTGTATTTCCAACAAGGTCCATGCTTCACTTCCATACTTTAGAGTTGGTATCACAATACAATCATGCAGCGATTTTTTTACTTTCATGCTCACTTCTCTAATTCTTATCACTGCATTCAAAGACCCAACAACCTTTCTTCCCTGTTGTACCTTTTCAAGCACTTCATCCTCTAAACTTCCATCCTAACCCATCACACAACCCAAGTACTTAAATGCACTCACATTCCCATTCCCCTCATCATCCAACCTTACTGTACATTCAGTAACTTCATTTCTCTCGAAGACCATAACTCTACTCTTCCCTACATTCACTTTTCGATTCTGTTATTTACACACTCTCCCAGACTCATTCACTAAGCCTTGCAGTTCCCCTTTGTCTTCACTTAACAACACAGTATCATTTGCAAACAACAGAACAGGAAGTTTCCAAACGCTGCCCTCTCTCATTACAGCAGCTCCAACATCCACTGCACTGCCTTGTATCTCTGTTATAACCCAGTCCATATACAGAATGAACAACCCCGGATACATGACACATCCCTGCTTCAATCACGCATTCAGACAGAAAAAGTCACTCAGTTCATATCCATACGCCCTGCAGCCTTAGCACCCTCATACGTACTTCTCACGGCATTCAACAGCTTCCCGTTTGCTCCATATATTCTTAATATTATCCACATTCCTTGTCTATCCGCTCTGTCATATGATTTCATAGTGGTAGTAGTAGTAGTAGTAGTGACAGTAGTAGTAGTAGTAGTAGTTGTGGTAGAAGTAGGAGTAGTAGAAGGAGTAACAACAGCAGAATCAGCAACAGCAGTAGTAATAGTAGTAATAGTATTAGTAAAGATAATAGTAAAAGTAGTAGTGGCAGTGGTAGATGTAATAATGGTAGTAGTAGTAGTAGTACCAGTATTAGTAGTGGTAGAGGAAGCAGTAGTAGTAGTAGCAGTATTAGCAGTAGTAGTAGTGGTAGTACAAGTAGTTGTAGTGGTGGTGGTGGTGGTAGTAATAGTAGTAGTAGTTGTAGCAAACAGCAACAGCTGCAACATTAATTGCAACCCCAAACTCATTTGAACGTGAACACAGTGGACTGCCGGCTGAGATTACTCTTGTGCAGTGCACCATCCTCCTTTTAGTAAATAGGGAGTGAATTGAGGGATGTTTGTATAACCAGGCAACAGCCACCCCGTCATGTCGATGCCACCACGTGAAGGGGTCTATCTTCAGCATCGTCCTACAGATGAAATTTATGTAATGTTGGCGGAGATGACCACTTTGTGCCTAGCTATTATGACGTGACCAGATCCAAAAAATTTCAGTGTAATTTTTGTCATTAGAGACAGACCTTGAGGAGACAGACAGGCAAATGAGGATGTGAGGGAGCGTTGTGGTATTGATGTGGATGAGACGGAAAAAGTTAGGAGAAATACTGAGACCGTTAGGCCATGTGGAGAGGATGGAGAACGAGAGACTAACTAGGAGAGTGCATGTGAGTGAGGTGGAGGGGGAGAAGGGGAGGAGGAGACCAAGGACGAGTTGGAAGGATGGAGTGGAAGGGGATATTAAAGAGGGGGGGTGAGCTGGAGGTAGGGCAACCTCATGGCAGAGGTCAGTGTGACGCGGAGGCGATTTGTTTGTGGTCATTCCTAACCAGATTATAGCGTCTGGCTGTAGAGAGATAGTTTAGTGGTGGCACAGTCCAATTACACAATACCATCCTCCTCAATCATTTTCAGGCAGGCAAATACCGTGGGCTCAGTGCTATAACGCAGTAAATCTCCCCCACTCGCACGGAGGGTAAACTGATACCTGTGTTTCTCACATAATAGGCTTTGTATTCTGACCATCTGTTGCGGAGGAATTACAGAGTGTACGTGAAAACACCGGCTACTACATTGTACTCTTTTTAATCTAATGTGGCCTGCAATTTCCGTCTCTCCAACTTGAATGCTGGCTTGTAGAAATAAATTAAAACCAGAACATGAAGCTAGACACGAGGAAGTACCATGGATAGGATGTATTATCATATTCTGCCACAGAGCTACGTGAAATAAGAAATTGGAATATCTGGGGCAAGTTAAAGTGAGTAGGAAATAGGACTGTCGTGGAAAATCCAAGGAATTAAGGTGATTCACTGTTAACCGGGTGCAGGAGAGGGACCCCTTCATGTTGTAGCATCGATATAACTGGGCGGCTTAACTGCCTGAATATACACATGTTCCTTAACTACTTCCCTATCCCCCCAAAAGAGGATGGTGGACTGCATGGGAGGGACAGGCTGAGTCTGTAGTCCACTGGGTTTAAGGTCAGGTGAGTCTGGGGTTTCAATTACTACAGTAAAGACTACAATTGTTAGTCGAAATACATACAGGGTGGTCCATACATAGGGCTTCTCTTCCATTATGTTGGGCGATTTTTTTCTATGTTCCGAGGATGGCTGAGTCAGTGTTATCAATGTCTATCATGCATCATCTATCATTTTTACTCTCTTTGTAACACTCACGGCCACACCAGCATACGCAGCCGTCCCAGCAACACACAAGATATTGTTAGATGAGTTTCTAGTGGAACGCTTTTTACAGACCACCCTGTAGAGTCTAACCAAAACTACCGGTACATCAAATCTTTTCAGCCCCAGGACACTTCTCCTTAGCTATGTATAATTATCTATTGTTAGCCTCAGTAAAATAAATAACATATCCACTGCCTGAATGGATTAAAAATCTATGAAAGGCCGGTTGGGTAAGACTGTGTTGCAATTACTGGTGAGGAGCGTAATGATGAGGTGGCGTGAGTGCGAGTCGTTGCTTCAGGAGAGAGCACCCCCTAGGGGCAACCAGCCTGGGCCTGGAATAGGATGTGAATTGAGTGTGGTTGTTGCCGAGAGTTACAGTGCCACTTGCCATGATTATATTTTCGCTACCCAGGAGGACAGCCAGGGGCGAGGAGTCAGAAGCCCCGTGCAATTACTCGGGTGATAGCCTTAAACATTGTGAAGGGAGTTCCTGCAATTAGGCATTATGTACCTAGATGAATTTCGTCACTGAAAGGCCCCATGTAATTGCTTGTGTGACAAATTATGTTGCTAAATGAATTTCTGCAGGTGAATGAAGCCTCCTGTCTCTGAAGGAACAGGAGCTCTTTATGTTACGTGTGTGTCATTTGTTACTTTGATTACACGGTGAATATTCAGCCACACCGATGATTGCTTTAAATTATCACCTCCAATCGTGCTCCATAACACCTCCGCCTCCCCTCTCCTTCCCCTATCCTTCTGGCCCCATTTGTGTTCATCAGTGAAGTTGGTTACAGCCGCACGTCCTCTCAAGTGGCATTGTCATCTCCCTTTCGGCAACACAGCTAGCTTCCCTCTGTGACATATAGCTCTCCTCCTCCCTTGTGATTCAGTCTATACCAGTTTCCCTTTGTGTTACACTGTGACCCTTCCCCAGCTAAGCCAGATCTGCATTCATTCTCTGTAGCCTTTGCTCCCCACGATGCATCTATGCCATTGTTCATTCGTCCACCGGGTAGAGACGAAGGCAATTGACAGTGAAGGATATGTTGAATGGAATCGTGATTTAAGGCACAATGACGAATCTGTATATATCATTCGTATTGTTGTTGCTGTTGTTGTTACCTCAGGCTCATCTTTCCGTAAACCAGGGCTATTCATCTACTCTTGAAGTAGGGCCAGATTATGAAACTCAGACTAGCAAAAGAGCCATACGTTATTTTACCTGTATTTTTCCCTCTATCTAAACACTTATACACAGAAAGAAACGAGAAATTCATATATTACTTGCGTTTCCATTTTTCGCTAAGCACATTAAAAAAAAAAGTTTTATGCTTGTTTATTTGTTTATTTTCATTCTTCTGGGTCGGTCAAAAGGCCAGTCAAAAACGACTCAAGTGCCGGATTTGACCGGAGGGCCGCCAGTTGAATAGCCTTGACGTAAATCCATTGGGCTGCAGAACACAGGGCACTTCAGCCGGGTGCTCCGCGACATCTTTTGTTGAGGCTGTGCTGAAAGAGTGTCTGTGTTGTGAGAGTGGGGTGCATCAGGTGAATAGCTTTGTTGTGATGTGAAGAACTGAATTACAATGAAGATTGTGGTGGATTTTTGTAAGTTTCATTTTTGTTGGTAGTGACGCAGAGAAATGTCATGGCCAAACCTTCATTTGGCGGGGCGAGGTCGTACGTGGATGTTACAATAGACAGTGCTGCTGGAGACGGACGGCTTGCAGTGGTGGCACCAACATAACCAAACAATTCCGCTACCCGGCTATACACACGTACTGCACCTCCCTCCCTATCCTCTGAAAGAGTGCAGGAAATGGTAATTTCAGCCTGCAGTCCATCGGATTCACATTCATATGAGGCTGTGGTCAGAGCAGCAACAACAGACTTTACCTTCACTCATCTCTTCATAACAGTAATGACATACATAGGTGCTGCCGGAACGAAAGTTGTGGAAAGCATCAGGTGGTGCAGTAACAGTCAGATCACCTCAGCCTCTGAGAACCGCACTTCCCAGCTTCACAGGCCTTCAAGCATTTCCTCCTTAATCCTTTAAAAATAAAGACATTTTAATTATATTCAGGCAAGTTTGGAAAGACCTCTCCTGTAACATTTTCTTGTAGTCTATATCTTCGTTAGTGGTATATTTTTCAATGAGGAAAGCTATTCAGCGTTATATTTAATTTCCTGTGTAACTTTGTCATCTATTTCACTTCTTTGTTTGTGATACATTTTTGCCAAGAGCTATTGAACATTCTCATATACTTCATTTCTTCATTGCAGAGAGCATTTTAACGCTGCCTTATATATTCTTCGTTGTTGGTCATACATTTTACAATCAGCTATTCAGCATTGTATATCACTTAATTAATTGGCTGTGGTGGGTATTTTTGAGCTAAACTGGTGGTCTGGTTTTGACTGAAGTAAATTAGTATTCAGTCCTAAGTGAGCACCCAAGTCAAGGAAGTTTTTAAGCTTTTTGCCATAGTAAGTTTTTCCGAGGCGAATGAAATAGCATCCTGTTAGCTGAATGAAAAATACGGTTTCCACTTCACGTCAGAAGGGTTAGATTGTAAATATGTATGAACAGTTTACACTAAAAAAATATACTCTTTTCATCTTCACATGGTTTAGACTTTGGTTATTTTTGTGACTTATTAAACGTAGTTTAGTCGAACACAGCCACACACACACACACACACACACAAAGACAATGATATGGCTCTACATCCTTTCCAAAGCATTTCTTCGTGACTAGTATGATATTCTTGTATTAATCTATTGTTACAACTGAGTATTAAAGTTGGGGAGATGCCAATTTTAGGGCAAGTTAAAGTAGAAAGAGTATAGCAAGAGATTATCACCCCTCCACATGCACAGATAAATTTATTATAAAGACGTGATAGTGTGTTTTCTAAGACCAAGGGAATGCGACACTTAAGTCTTTGATCTGGTGACTATTTATTTATTTATTTATATATTTATGCAATTTTCATACAAGTTCATTTTGAGTACGAGACTTTTCATGGTGGAAGGTTTAAATGTACCTTCCAAAGAACCGTTCATTGCAATAACAGTTCCTAAGCTAAATAGGGTAACCTGGAAATAGGAAGAATAAATTAATATTTTAGACTGCACACCCTCCCAGAGATGGCTGGTCTGTACATACTCGTACTTCTATGCAAATTTCCATGATAAATGAACAAGTGCGTAAGACCCCCAGACTGATGTGTGTTTATGATTTGGCATTAGGTTCAAAATCATCACTTTAAAAGGCCTAAACCATAAACAATAGGTGTGCGGAGGTATCTGTACAAGTAATAATCGTACCACGTTTGAAATGAACTGGTGAAGAACTGAAGGAATAGAACCAAAGTGAAAAGTGAAAAATATTTGGAATCATGTCCGCGGGTACAAATATATGACCAAGTAACATGAGTACTCAGATTAAAACGAATTAATGAAGAAATTAAGGAATGGCACCAGTGTTAAAAGTGTTTAGACCATAACAGAAGAGACGAAAATGGCTGAAAAGGAATAAGAGAGAGTGAGAGAAAAAACGCCATTTGATTCAGCGAGTCTAAGCCACCGCAAGCCGAAATAAACAGGTAAGGACGAGGAGGCTTGGTATTACTCCCGCGAGGCGATGGTCCCTAATGTGATATAGTGCAGCAACTGAGCCAGCGACACCTATCCTGCCGGTACGGAACCTCTGAGCCGTCCATTACTGAGGTAAATTAATGCCACCCTCACTGACGGTGCGCGGCTGGGTGGCTGGCTGGACTTAGACTGCTCAGGTTGATGGGAAACAGGTACCGCTGCGTTAGGATGTTGGTCTGTGGTGGTCAGTAACAGTTGTTTTTACTCTCATTTTTTCTAACATTTTAATCTCTCCATGTTCAGCGGTGAGTAGTAGCATGAAAATACGAATAGAGTGTGGCACTATTCACGAATCATTGCTGTAGAAATGAATTAGAACAGTAGTATTGCCTTTTTCTGTCAGGGATGTGAAATAAGCTACGATGGCACGAAAATATACACCCAATTAGTGTGGAAGAACTATAGCCACATGCACGTTTTGGGCAAAAAGGAAGTTGAAAATATTGTCATTGATAATTTACGTGGTATCGTTATAATAGAGCGTAAATAGAGAAATGTCACGTGCAGATAGTGTAAAAGAGACAAATATCGTGCAGACATAATGTAAACTAGGCAAAGATCATGTGAAGTGTAAAGTTTTGACATACGAGTAATATCAAGTACTTGCTATACAATGTTGCGTTCCTGTTTGCCCGTAAATAAGGAATCAATAAACAATTTCTCAAACACTGTGAAAAGATGTACGGTGTTCGATATCTCACTTTTCTTATTCATGACAAAATACAGTAGAGGCTTAAAACTGTCCATCCAGTACTTCATATATGTCAACGTTATTTTCACACCACAATTTTCTAGTTTAAGAACGATTTGTCCTAATACCACAAAAATTACCAGGGTCGATATTACTAACTTCCTTGTAGCTCAGAATTCACAGGTGGCCAATCCTAACACCTGTCGGAACATCAGTCACATTCATAACCTGCAACGTACATAACATCCACTACCCGTCACATCCACA
>JAGKTI010037376.1:0-10905 GCA_018397915.1 Birgus latro | reverse complement strand
CCAATGTGGAGGACAAAGATTACGTGGCACCAGAGTTAGTAATGAACAGAAGTAATGAGGAAGTAACATCGCCAAGGTAGGTGCGGTATGTTGATGTGTTTGGTGAGTGAGCAATGCTTATCTCGCCTATATTATTGTGTGAAAGCCAATATACTCTTGTACTTTATATAATTTCGTACCAAATAAATAAATAAATTCCAATTCTGAGTGGTTTTGGTTAAGTTTCCCTCGCCTAGGGAGCGTAAGTGCGGCGTTGTAGAAAGCGGTAGCCAGGTGAGGGGCCTCCCACCTGTTTAGGGCATGTTTTACTTCAGGTGGGCGCTTTCTTGCTGAATTTTCGGTGTTTCTCACCAAAAGGGGAGGTTTGAGCCCCCTCCCCCAAAAAATCCAAAATTTGCTGGGTTCTGGGGGTGGGTTAGGTAAAAAAGTGGCCGGAACGGGGTGGGTTAAACATTGGCATGGTGTGAGCCAGCACAAACGACTGGTATCACAATTTCCGCGCCTGCTGTTGGGCGGCACCACCAGTCCCGGAGTTACAATGTTCCCATAGAGACTCGCGCGACTGTCTCATCTTTCTCTATACTCTTTGCTACTACTACTACTATGGTACTTTTGTACCTTTTTTTGTTTCTGGATCCTACCTCATTCCAACTCTAAGGTAAAAAGTAGGGTTGGGGGATGATGACGACAGTGACAACGATGGTGATGGTGATGATAATTGTCAGGGGAAAATGAGATTTTTACTCTGGCGTGTCGCCAGATGTCAGGGGAAATTTAAGTATTCCCAAGAAATAATGAAATATTGTATAATTGGTATACAATGTATAGCTAAGTGTGCTATGTCAATTCTCTAGGGTCGAGAATTACAAACTTCCTCAACGGCACGCAGCAGAGAACTAGACACTCTATTGAGCTGCAATATTGTACCGTTGGCCTACGAGAAAGTTTCTTCTCCCCCCCCCAACAATCAAAAAAAATTATAATAATAATAATAATAACAGGCTCTTGGCTGAGCCAAACTCCTAGCTAGCACAGCGGATTTAAAAGTGATGTCAAAGCTGGCCTAAGTACCGGCCGTGATTTAATTCAAAAGTTGTGCTAACGCAGAGTAGCAAACTGTATTAATTAATAGAGTGGAGTAATCAAACACAGTTAACAACTTTAACAAAGCTCAAGAAAAGAACTGTGAATTTATTAATTACAAATAAATGAATTTACGTTACATGAAATTCAAATCAAGTAAGGAATGCACTCACTCGCTCAAACACTCAGATAACGGCTAAATATTTCAAAAAGCTTAGCCTAGGAAAAAACCAGAAAATACTGATCGGTATGGATGAAACAGAGCTGCTGTGACGATCACCAAAGTGGGTGGGGCTGCAGGAGACACGCCAATACAAGCTGAAATCTGAAAACGCTAGAAAAGCACAGAGCCTAGAGAGGCGTCCCGCGTCGCGCCGTGTGTACAAGCAAACTGAGCTCCCATTCGAATCGGCGGCGCGACGAGCGTGGGAGGTGCGCGCGCCGGCGTGTAACGGCTAACGCGCCAACAGACAATTCAAATTTACGGGACGATGTCACGACTCACTCAACACAACGTTACAATGTAGAAAATTCGTGACAATAATGATAATGGTGATGATGATATACTGACTTTGTGTAACAATAAGCTGTAAATTTTTGTATTCGGCTGTATGCAGGAACGAATAACAAGAGAAAGTGGTAACCATACCAAAAGTTCAGCCATTGTGTGTGTTGGGTTGGTGGGTGTGCGGGCATGCACGAGTGTGCATGTAGGAGGGTAGATCTCCATTATATCAAGAAGGAACTCTCGGAGTGTGCGACACCCGTGCCACCAACTGGCCTAAGGGCCGAATGTTTGACTTTGCCTTGTGACCTTGACCTTCGACAGATTACTCTAAATGTCAGGTTACTTCATTCTTGCCTAACCCTTAACACTTTTTTTTTTTTTTTACATGTCCGACTCTGGGCAAAGGCTTCAGGACCTATTCCCAAGTCCCAGTAGTCCGTACTGAAACCACTGTAAACATCGCGAAACTTCGAGAAAAATCTCGGCTACCTAACTGGCAAATCTCGCTTCGTAACACAAGTTCAGTCTTTGGGATGATCCACCACTTATCCACCAAGTTTGATCTAGATCAAATAAAAACTGTTGTTGTAATTTTGTTCATATACAGACACACTGGTCGAGTTTTGACCTTGCCCTGTGATCTTGACCGTTGACTTTTCTCAAAACTGAATGCCTTCTCTCTTGCCTGATCCTGAACACTTCCGCCAAGTTTGGTTAAAGTAGATCAAAACTGTTTGAGTTGACGTTTCCCTGTGGCGTTTTATTTTGACATTTTCCTGTGACCTTGTCCATTAATTGATTGTTCTCAAAATCGAACCCTTTCATTCTTGCCTTATTCTCAACATTTCTGAAGATTAGTCTAACTGGAATAAGTTGACTTTGTTCTGTGGTCTTGACCTTTGACCAGTTGTTATGAAAAGCAAGAGGTTTGCTCCATTCCAGACCCTCAACCCTTCCACCAAGTTTGGTTATAATCGGATTAGAACTGAGTTAAAGTTGTTGGCATCCACACTCATGGGTTGAAATATTTCTTTGCCCTGTGACCCTGACCTTGACCTTTGACTGACTGTTTTTAGTACTGAGTCACTCCATTTTTGTCTTACACGCAACCGTTTCCCCAAGTGTGGTAGAAACTGGATAAATATTGTTTAAGCTGATTTTCCTTGGACAACATTTGATGCCCTGTGAACTTGACCTTTGATCTATTCTTCTAAAATCAGTAGAGGTTTCCTCATTGGCTGGCCCTCAAACAGTCAGACAGAATGACAGACGGAAAGACAGATACACGCAAATAAAAACGTAAGACCCATTCGCATTTCGCGAGCGCGGGTGTAATTATCAGAAATTGATAAAACCTGACGTGCGCCCTTGAAGTATTAGTAGCCCGGCATACACAACGCGCGCGCGTGTGTGTGTGTGTGCATATTTCTATACGCTCGTGTTTGTGTGTTTGTTATTCTTGGTGTGGTTGTATGTGTGTATGTATGTACTTATGTGTGTGCGTGCGTGCTCATGTGCGTTTGTGCGTGAATCTGTGCGTGTGTGCGTGCGTGTTTGTGTGTACACGAGCGTGGGAGGGGACAGAATTATCCTAAAATTTCAGTGTCAAACATGATCCATAATACTAATGCGTTAGTTTATGCTGCAGCCACTTCATCATGCATGCCAGTGAGTGGACATCACCACACTTGGTCATCTATTGTTCTCATTAGCACTTCACCGTGGACAGATCGCCGTCATATAGTGAGCGGCGTTCATAGCGTGAGGAGACAACGCATGTAACCTCAGTCACTTCCTTTAATTAATTAGTTTATTTATTTATAGTAAAATTGCATGAAATATCTTTGCATATGTTCACCTAGAGTGTCTTTGGTTCCTTCAGTCCTGTGATGTATTTCTCATTTGATTATTGCTTTCTCCTGGCAGTTATTTTCACCTGTTCTTCACATGTTTGGGACTGGAGGGGTGAGACGTATTCCCCAGTTACCCATTCCCTTCAGCACATCTTCCCTGCGTTGAAAAAACTGAATATTATGTTCCGGTGTAGGTAATATTCCAGTATTTACATGGTAGCTGCGGGGCAAGAGGGGCGGGAAGGGGGAGAGAAGGTGGAGGGAAAGAGTGGGCGAGAGGGTGGAGGGAAGGAGGAGGATGGGGGGAGGACGAGGAGGGAAGGAGGAGGAGGAAGAGAAGAAGAAGTCGGAGAGTAGGAGGAGGAGGAGGACAAGGAAGAGAGAAATAAGTCGGAGGGTAGGAGGAACAGGAGGAGAGGAGAGGAGGTGGAGGAAAGGGAAGGGAGACGGTAGGAGGGGCGAGGTTGTATGGACGGGAGGGTAGGAGGAGAGTGGAGGAGGAAGTAAAGGAAGAATGGGGGAGGGCGTGGGGAGAATGGAGGATGAGGTAGGGCGGGGTAGGATGGGGGAGGGGGTGGGGGGTTGGGAAGGATGAGGGAGGGGGTGAGGTGTGGGACATTAAATATCGTCGGTTGCCTCGTTCATGCCGCTGAGTCATAGGTTCGAGTTTTAACTGACTGGAGATTCCGTAACATCTATTTCTAAGCGATTTATTCTTTACATTATTCCCCAGAATCCCTGTTTATGTTAGTGATGATTGTTTATGTTAGTCGATACTGAAACGATACAAATGGCATACAAGACTATTATCAGATTTAATAAGCAAAGTAAATCGCTGAGGAAGAGGGGTTACGAAAACTCTGAAGTTAAAATGCGGACTGTAGAGGAAGCATCAGGCTGTACTGTGGTGAGGTAAGGACTGTGTTTAGCATCTTTTCTTTACTGGTTTATTTCAGCATGAGATACGTTAATTTTCTCATGTACAGTATTTTCTTAGGCAATATATGATAATTTTACAAAGGTTTAATATATGAGCGAATATAAAAGTGCAGTGTGGAAAATACAAGTGAATATAATAGTATAATATGGGAAATAAATAGCTTAGGAAGAGATGCTAGGGAGCCTTCGTAGGTGAAGAGAATAAGGCCCATTGCGAACAGCGTTGCAGGGATCATCAGATGCCGTATATACTCGTGTTAACTTTAGATCTTGGTACATATCAAGATCTAAAGACTAACAATGGATCCTAATTATTTTTGGCGATAATGAAGTCGCTGTAATAGTTAATTGTTATCGTAGTCTCTCTCTCTCTCTCTCTCTCTCTCTCTCTCTCTCTCTCTCTCTCTCATTCGATTAGCTATATGAGTGAAGGAAAACTCATATGCAGGCAATTTTCAGCACAACGTAAGCTTAAGAAAGTTCATAAATACAATCCTGATTCTGTATTCTCGTCGACTTAAGATTTTTTTTATCACTTCTGCATTACTATTTCCGCATAGTATCACTTGTAGTCCGGTAGCCACTTTTTAGATACCGCATATCAGACGATTGTAATCCATGTACGAGACTTATGGAACTGGGGGGGTTAGATATAGCCTTAATTAACTCGCCTAATATCAAAGTTCAATAATAATAATAATAATAATAATAATAATAATAGTTGGTGGTAGTATTTTTAAAGTGAAAAGTACATCATTGGACTGAAGGGTTTAATATTCTTTTGTATGTTAGTTATGTAATCTATGTAATAAATAAATCTATGTAATAAACAACACCCAGGAAAGCAATAACCGGGTGTATGTAAAATAAATAACTTGGGAAGAGGTGTTAGGGAGCTTCCTTTGTCCGCCGAGAATATAGCCCCAGAATATAATGGTGATAATCAAGGTGGTATGAAGAACAGTGATTTGTTTTAGCACGATGCTGTTCTTACAGAGTATTATGTTCTTGCTACCTCTTTCAGATTTAAGCTTATGGTAGGCCTCTTGCACTGATGAAGTTAGAATAAGTGTGCATTTTTTTTTTTCATTCCGGTGATATACATTTTTTTTTGTTAATGTAATGTTGCAATCCACAGACGATGCAAATCAATTTAAGGAAGACCTCTAGCGCTGAAGGGATTACTAAATGTTCATTAGCTTTCTCAGTACGATGAATTTTTGTTCTTTATTGTTGTTACCTCTGGACAATTTTATTCTGCTAGGAAAAACCTCTCGTTCTTACGGTTAGGGATTTACTCCAAGCTGCCTAAACTGTAAAGTGCCTCTACCGAATAACCGCTGCAGATCAGGCCTATGTTCATGGAATATTTTTGTCATAGTATACCCCAATCTATCATTGCCCTTAGTTATCCTTTTTCCTCTGGGACACTTTGAATACGGTGTCTTCAGGAACGCGAGTAAGATGGTTGAGAGATGATAAGAGTAAGGCGACGGCCAGTACAGTCAGGGACAAATTCTCCCGAAATTTCATCTTTTACTTTTCATTTTGCTCTCCTGGCTCCCCGTAGCTAGAAGGGGAAAGAATACTTTCCCAGTATCCCTGCTTGTAGGAAGAGGCGACTAAACGGGGACTTTTGTCTCCCATCTTTCACTCTTTACTGTCGTCTTCTTCTCTTCGGTCCTATCTCACTTGATATATCCGTGTTTCTTCCTGCCTTCATTCTTCCTCTTCTCCTCTCAGGTTAGAAATGTGACTTCATGACATGAATGGTTTAAGGACTTCCCATTGACGTGGACCTTTCCTCCCTTCCACCCCTTTCACGACGACCAGTCCAAGCGCCAGCCTTAGTGCCTTATAACCATATTGTGGCTTGGTACTAGTTCTTCATTATTCCTTCCTGCCTTATGTCGTCTCTGCAAGGTATCCATATCCTTCACCTAATCTAAAAATCCCCCCTTTAGTTTCTAACTAACATTTGCCGTGTCCTTCCTACTCTTTACTATACCTTCAAATCACAACATAGTGCCATTTGATCATTGCTATCTGGCACTTCGATTTCATTCACTCACTCATTCACTCCTCTCCTGGTTATTATTTCTAACTTGAAAGGGGATTGGTATCATTTTGAACCCATAATGATTCTCTTTGGTATGATGCATCAGGAAGGAGAGTGACGGATATGCCGTAAGTGTGAAGTAAGTGTAGTCGAACTTTTGTCTCAGATACAACAGACGCCAGAACCAGCGTCACACTGAATAATTCTGAAGTGCTTTGAGTAAGAATGCGTATTGTATTGAGTAGGAGTGGACAAATGAATGATTCGGGACAAAGAGGGTAAAAAAAAAAATGTCATCGGAGACTTTGCGGTGGGGAAGCCATTGCATGACGGTGCTTTGTTACCGACAGGTATGTTTGGCTGGGAATCTAAATTATCAAAGGGACACAAGCCAGGAATAAAGGTGGTGGAAATGAGTTGCCGTTAAATGAATAGGCGAGACCGGGCTGATGAATGGGTGTGTAAAGCATCGACAGCCCCACCTTCGATGAAATTGGACGTAGCTGGTTTTTCTCCCCGTCTAAAATACGTGCGGATGGTTAGGCCTGTAAGATGGAGCTGTGCTTAGGTTCCGGTGTCCTGAATGATATGTGAATGATGTGTGGCTCATTTCATTGTTCATGATGCTGATAGTTCTCACACTGTCGTACTTCGTATTTACCCGTTCCTTCTTCACACTAACCTTAGGTGGGAGAAAGGTCATATTGAGGATGACCATGTCTCTGCCAGATCTGTGGCCAGACTTGTCAAAGGGGGGGGAGGGGGCTCTTTTTTGCTGAATCTGGACTTGCACCAGCCGGCTGGCCAAAGTGCTGCTGCTTGCTGTGGGTATGCATAAGCGACGTTGAGAAGCAGCACAACACTTCTAAACAACGGAGAGAGACTCTTTGCACTGATAAAAAAAAAAAAAAACAGCAAGTAAACCTTTAGATAGGTGGGGGGGTCGTCCAACCCTCTCCCCCCCCTCGGTACGATCTTATCTGGTAATTCCGCGTAGCTAAAAGTGTCATGTTTTGCCAAACTACGACGTTACATTAATGAGTTATATAGTACAGTGTAATAAAGTGGTTAGCGTGCATTACGGTGTTGCAGGTCTTGTGTTTCCAAATGCAGTGCACTGCCGGAGTTTCCATAGTTTCTTTGTTGTCTGTGCACTGCCTAAAAAAAAAAAAAATCTTACCTGTTTCATCTATACAATTTGAAACTTTAGTTGAACTAGTAATACGTCCATAGGACATGAATGCCCCGCCGTAGGTTCTGAAGAAAATGAGCTAAACGCAAAATCAAGAAATGTTACTTCAAGGCCATATTGAAGGCCAAGGTCATAAAAGTTTGGCATGGTTGAAATGCTCTCACCAATATGTATCTGTGTATCAAGTTTAATGAAGGCATATTTAACAGTTTCTTCGGAAATGAGCTAAACGCAAAACTAGACGAACGGACGGAAGGACGGAAGGGCGGAGAGACAGAAGGACGGAAGGGCGGACATGACCAACAGTATATGCCCCGACATGGCGGGGCATAAAAACTGATACCATTTGCACTAACATCTGCTTATGTGTATTCCTGCTGTTTCATGTAATGTACCATGAAAAAGGCACTTTACACAGTATAAGAAATAGAGTAAAAAAAATACTTGCCTGACGACTATAAAATGCGAACAGCGTTCATTGCAAAACCAACAATCACTAGCGCAAGGATAGCTTTTGTTGGAGTAATTTGCATTCATTTTTTTTTTCAAGATCGTCATTAATCCCCTTCATTCTTCTCTTAGTAGTCTTTCTGTGTGCTTCCTGCTCTTTGTACATTCTTGTCTTCTTTTATTTGAACCCTTTCTTTTTGGTCGCCTAAGCCACTTCTTCCTCTCTGCCTCCTCTGACCTTTCATTTTTCCTCTTCCCACCGAGCTGCATCTCTTTTACTGGCAGCTAACCTCGCGACGCCACACACAGCTTTCATTCCTAACCAAATTAGTATGATCATTATTATCGTACCTCACCCCATCGTTAGGGGGGAATGATGATGATGATGATGATGATGATGATGATGATGATGAGGATGATGATTTTGAATACTGATGGTGACTTTCTCATGGTGGTGGCGGGCGGCGATCGTAACCCACCCACGGTTTAATTAAAGGTTATGACACCGGCAGATTAAGGTCACTCTAGGTCACTCTATCGGGTCAGAGGTCACTTAACGCTTCTCTATTACTTTTTAACTTCATCGCATACTTGTGGTAAAATAATAATAATAATAATTAATAATAATAATATAATGATAATAATAATGATAATAATAATAATAAAGTAATAATAATAATAATAATAATAATGATTGATGATGACCGTAAATAGACTTGACATAATAAATAAAGGACAGCACTGAAACATTCTAGTGTGGATAAGTTTCTTAAGTTAAACAAAGTCTCTGACAGTCCAAGAGTTCGGCTACAAAGACGGTTCAGTCGCCTTTTTATTTTTATGGCACAGCACTATTAACAATAATTATTTTTCACTTTTTTCCTCTAATGACGCATACTGGATATAAAACTTAAAAAATACAGCTGCATAATACATACACTACATGAACTACATACACCTAATGATTGATTGTATAAGAGAGAAATTTATATTGGTTAACATTCACATCAGTATAAATAGCGGTGAACAATAACTCCCGTTCCTCGTCACTGATGCTAACCTGCCTCTTCCTCTTGTTCTCTGTCTCTGTCTGTCTCTAAAAAACATCCTCACTCGCTCACTCACTCGCCCATTTCATACACACTCACCCACACACCTTTTACCGCTTCCATTCACTTTCAGCTGAACAAAAATATGGGCTGCATAATGTCGTTCTGGTATAAAGTTATTTTGTCGTAAAATAGACACTGGGAATCACGTTCCACGAAATCCATTGTAGTAGATTCTGCAAAATTATTGTTATCCCGAAAAACCCTGGCGCTCGCAGAATGTATAGTAAGGGAAAAAACTAATATCACACACACACACACACACACACACACACACACACACACACACACACACACACACACACACACACAATCAGTACAATCAGTCCATATCGTGTTTTTAACTGGAGTTTTGACACACAGTATTTCTCATCATTATCATTGCCGTCGTCATCACGGTCGTCTTTGTTGTCGTTGTCATCATCCGCCGCTGCCAGATGCATTCCACTGCAGGATGAAAGCCTTTGCAGCTTTTTCCTCTATTCCTCACACTTCATCTCTCGGTTGCTGTTCTGTTTCCCTGGTGATCCAGTGGTTATTTCTCCCACGACGGACGTCATCCATTTCTGCTTTCAAACTATGATGATTATATCGCCTACTTTTGTCTGTTCTCGTATCCAAAAAACTGTTTTCTACTCTATTATTTCCGTGTGTTACCAGACATAATCCCTTCTCAACCCTCTATTTTTCTGTCTTAAAGATACTGTAAGACTACAGATTTTTTATCCATAAGGGCGTGTCCACACGTGCCCTCGAACATGACTGTGTTGTCAACACAACCGGCATCATGTTTGGGTGCATGTATGCAGCAGTATTTGGACAGATGTGTGCAAACATGTTACAGTGCAGCTTCGAGCTTACTGGTAGCAGAGGTGATGGGATAAGTGTGTCCATAGGAGGCAGCTGAGACTTCATCATGATGTTGCCAACATGATCTGGACGCCGCTGTTCCGAGCATGTTTGCAGCTTGTGCGGTATTGTGTGTTTACATGTTGCCAGCACTTGTCCTAACACACGTGTGGATAAGCGCCCTAAAATATACCAGGAGCAGCTAACTGATTGTATAAATTTTTCTCGTTATCTTTTCTTTTCTTTTTATTTAAGAAGCATATTCTTACCTTCATAATGTTAATAAATGTACCAAAGCTCATCCTATTATTATTTTTTTTATTCTAATTTTCATGTCAGTGTCGTGAAGTATGTTTGATCAACCTACTGTAACTTTGTATAGCTTTATTGAAATTGATTAAATCTGTGTGTCAAAAATACTCGTAACTTATCTTCATACTCATCTTCAAGTCTACACTCAAACTCCCCTGGTTCTACTCAACTATCATTCTGGCAGCTCCTCTCCAGATTCACTAAACACTCTCAGACTCACTCTCAGTTGCATAAAATCGTTTGGCATTGGCCGGAATATTATACGAGGGTTGTCCCGACCATGAGAGGGTTGATGGTGACAGAACTGACACTCTCGGGCTCCTCTACTCAACATTATCAAAATAAAATCGTCCAGCTTATCAGCAGTAATATACTAGAAGTGATGCAACCAAGTGATGATTTTCTGAAAGAACATTTCATTAGCAAACTGCAGTGTGTAATCCCTCGCTGTTGATATTGGATCTTTTTCAGTACCAGTGTAAATTTCTGGAAAAGTCATCTTGGCATCATCATCATCATCATCATCATCATCATCATCATCATCATCATCA
>JAGKTI010037375.1:0-10905 GCA_018397915.1 Birgus latro | reverse complement strand
GGAGCTGTTGCCTCTCCTGACATTGAGAGGACTCTCCTTACGTGCTAAGGGGTCTTTGTATGCAGCATGTGTTAGGAGTGTGATGCTGTATGGTAGTGAGACCTGGGCAGTAAAGGAAGAGGATATTCGCAGGTTTAAACGTACAGAAATGACAATGATTAGGTGGATGTGCAGTGCGTCCCTGCGTGCAAGGCCTGGGGGGGCTGGGTTTACGATAGAAGAGTTGAGAGGTAGGATGGGACTGGAGTGTATTGGTGTTGTGATGAGGAGAGGTGGGCTGAGGTGGTTTGGACATGTGGAGAGGATGGGGGATGATAATTGGGTGCAGAGGGTGAGAAGTGTTAATATTGGGGGAGGGGTTGGGAGGGGTAGACCGAGAAAGACATGGGACGAAGTCATTAAATGTGACTTAAGGGTTAGGGGACTGAATAGGGAGGCTGCCAGAGATCGAGCAGCGTGGAGAGCCGCCATTAGGTGACCAAGGCCGACACATGCAAGCATGTTGGAGCCTTCAAAAACGAAAACGAAAATGAAAACGAAACGAAAACGAAAACGATGTGAGACTATGGTGTGGCATGAAAATTAAGTCAAAAGTAAAAGCAGTGGAGATGGGACTGCTGAGGAATGTATGTGGAGTACAGAGAGTTGATAGGATATGAAATAATGTGATTCGTGAAAGATGTGGAGTAAGGAAGTCTGTGGACACCTGTGTACTGAGATGGTATGGTCATATGGAGAGAATGGATAATAAGTGAGTGGTGAAAAAGATATATCTGAGTGAATTTGAAGGAGGAAGGGGGCAAGGCAGGACAAGGAGAAGGTGGAGGGATATGGTGGATAAGTGTGAGAAGGAGAGGTTTGGAAGTCGGTGATGCTAGGGGACTGACAAGAGATCAAGCTGGCTGGATGAATATTGTAAGGAGTAGTGCATGATCAGGGATATGGCACCCCCTTTTAACATGACAGCGTCCGGACTGACTCTATCGGAAACGTTTATGTGACGCCACAGAAAGTATTGAATGTTTTTGGTGTATCAGATCAAGCAAGGATTCTGAGAGCTTGAATGGTGAATGAATGGAAGCGTGGCCCATCGGATTGGGCAAATTTGGGTTGTCTTGACATTGCTACTCTTCACCCTGCCCTAGGGTGAGAAAGAGGTCTGGATGGTGATGATGATAATGACAAAGAGCAGCCACATGATGGGTGCCAAACCTGAGAGATCATAGCTATGAAGAAAAACTTGATAAGCTACAATTATCAACATTAGAAGAGACAAGACAAAGAGGCAATATGATCATGCTATAAAAATGTGTCGAAGGAAAAGAAAATATTGATATTAATGAAAACATAGTATCTACACAGTCATCTTCAAGAGGAAACAGAAAGAAATTATAAAACAAAAGTTTGAAAGACATGAGAAAATTCAGCTTTCCAGACAGCATAATATATCAGTGGAACATATTACGAGAAGAAGTCGTGTGTGCCAAAAACATTCACAGTTTTAAAGAAAAATAAGAAAAAATTGTATTAAGAGATGGGACACAACAAGCTTGAATCAATCCTGTAAAAACACACTTAGACAAGAACTATTAGGTAAGAACACACACACACACGCAAACACACACAAGCAACTGTGCACAATGGGAGTGTGGAAGTTGGCCTTCTAAGGATGCTTAACAATATACCAATGACAAAATAATACCGTAAGTATAGTGAACTTTTTAACAACTCACACAGCACAGTTTGGTCCAGTGGTGTTGTCACGACACTCATGACAGGAACCAGTGTATGAGTCACAGGTATCAGCATGACCATGACATTCACATCGCTGACAATTCTGGAAGTTCCAGAATCCCGGCTGACACTCTCCACATTGACGACCATATGTGTTCGGTCGGCACTTGCACTGACCTGTAGTTAGTGAGCAATGGTATAAATAATAATGTTACTTATGAAAAGTGAAAAAATGACATTAATGGAATAAGACAATTATAATCAACAAGTTAGAAAAAAATGAAACTGCACTTCTTACTCCAAACATCCAATGTGCAGGACTGGTATATTTATATATCTGATGCTGCATTACCCAACACATGTCATTAACTACCAAAGAAGAAGATCTAGCTGAATTAAAGCAAAATTTGATTTACTACATTAAAATATATATGCTATATATATACATATATGTGTGTGTATATCGTTTCGTTTTTGAAGGCTCCAACATGCTTGCATGTGTCGGCCTTGGTCACCTAATGTCGGCTCTCCATGCTGCTTGATCCCTGGCACCCTCCCTATTCAATCCCTTAACCCTGAGGTCACACTTAATGAACTCGTCCAACGTCTTTCTCGGTCTACCCCTCCCAACCCATCCCCCAATATTAACACTTCTCACCCTCTGCACCCAATGATCATCCCCCATCCTCTCCACATGTCCAAACCACCTCAGCCTACCTCTCCTCATCACAATACCAATACACTCCAGTCCCATCCTACCTCTCAACTCTTCCATCGTAAACCCAGCCCCGCCAAGGCCTTGCATGCAGGGATGCACTGCACATCCACCTAATCATTGTCATTTCTGTACGTTTAAGCCTGCGAATATCCTCTTCCATTACTGCCCAGGTCTCACTACCATATGGCATCACACTCCAAACACATGCTGCATACAAAGACCCCTTAGCACGTAAGGAGAGTCCTCTCAATGTCAGTAGAGGCAACAGCTCCCTGAACTTCATCCAACCACTTCTCACCCTAGCATCCGAGCTAGCTCCAGCCCCACCATCGGCACATAACATGTCTCCCAAATAAAAAAAACTAATCCACACACTCAAGAGACTCACCAGCAAGTTCAATCCTTTCACGCCTAACAATCTCCACCTGCTCTCCCCGACACGCTGCACACACAAAATCAGCATTATCTCGCAGTCTACCTCTAATACCACTACACCTCTTGTGCGCCCATTTAACACAAACACTGCACAAGATGGAATTACTTCCCACACCTTTGTGGCAAACTGCACATGGCCACTCTCCCTCTCCTCTGATTGTACCACCAACCCTAGATATCATCACTTTTGTTTTATCTGCATTTACCCTTAAGCCCTCGTGTCCCATACCATCTCTCCATTTCTTAAATCTTTCCTCTGCCTCCCTTTCATTGTCTGCAGTCAACACCAAATCATCAGCATAAACATCTCCCATGGGAGTCCATCTCTGAAGTCACATGAGAGGGCTTTAAGTACCATGATAAACAACAAGGGACTCAAAACTGACCCCTGATGCACACCAACATTCACAGAAAAATCATCGCTCAAAACTCCATTCACTCTTACCTGGGTGTGAGCACCCACATACATGGCCATAGCCACCCTAACCAGCCACTCTTCCAACTAGATTTCTAATCATTGCCCACTTCACCACCTCTCTAGGGACTCTGACAAAGGGCTTTTCCAAATCAACAAAAACAAAATACAATTCCATTTTCTTTCCAATATATTTTTCCTGAAACTGTAGAACAATGAATATAGCATCAGTGGTCCCCCTGCCTGGCATAAACCCAAACTGCATCTTATCAATATTCACTTTTTCTTTAATCATACCTTCTAGAACTCTCTCCATTACTTTCATTATCTGATCTAAGAGCTTTATACCTCTGTAATTTCCCCTTTCCAGGGCATCACCCTTCCCTTTGTACACATTTACAATTACACTCTTCAGCCAATCATCTGGGACAACACATTCATATATAATCATATTTATCAGGTTAGTGACTAACCTCACCTCAGTATCTCCTGAGGACTTCAGTATTTCAGCAGTCAACCCAGACACACCTGCCACCTTCCCCATCCGCATCCTGTCTATTGCCTCACTCACAGTAGCAGAGCCAAACAAAGGGCAAGGGCCAAACAATGGATCTGCTGGCTCCAAACCTTCCCTTTCCGAGTCAAACTCATTCAACAACAAGCTATAATGCTCTCTCCATGCATCTTTAATATCCCCCACTGTTCACCACTACCCTTCCTTCATCATTCTTCACACACTGCTCACCTACAATGTCCCAATTATTCCTCTTCACCTGATTTGCCACCCTAAAAATCGTAGTTTTCCTTTCTCCATGATTTAGATTATCAAGTAAAAGTCTCTGTGACTCAGACTTTGCCCTGTATACCTCTCTTCTAGCCCTGCACTTGGCAGCCAAGTACTCCTCCCTGTTACCACCCTTCTTCCATTCCCGGAAAAGCCTTCTTTTCTCCTTAACTGCGGCTTCTACACCCTCATCCCACCACCAAGTTACTTTATGTCTTGGTGGGCCTCTTGTCCAACTGCATATTGCATCGGTAACTCTCAAGAGGTTGTTCTTAAGAGCTCTATACTGTTCATTAACGCCTCTCTCTACGGCTCCCTACTCAGCCACCAATCTCCTCATCTCACTATAAAAGGCATCCCTTACTGATTGGTTTCCCAGCTTCCATATTTTCCTCCTAGGTACATATGTCCTCCTTCTCATCACTCGTTCTTTAAGCACCATGTCACAAATCAATAATTTGTGCTACTGCACACACTCCTCGCTTCCTACAACTTTAACATCCCTCACTAACCTCCTATCAACCCTCCTGACCAGAAAATAATCTATCTGACTGCTATTTCCCCCGGATTCGTACGTAATCAACCGACTCATTCTTTTCCTAAAATGTGTGTTGCACACAATCATGTCCATTGCCTCCCCAAACTCTAGTATTCTTTCCCCTTCCGCATTCCTCACACCATATGCATATCCCCCATGGACTCCTTCATAACCTTGAGCTGCTTCACCCACATGACCATTTAAATCCCCTCCCAGAACCACTACCTCATCATCGCCCATACCACCTACTACACGTATTAAATCATCCCAAAATCTATCCTTCTCTGCGTCATCCAATCCTGCCTGTGGAGCATATGCCGATATAACTGCAAACATTTCCCTACCGATCAAAATTATCACTACTAATATCCTATCACTTACTCTTATAACATTCATAACATATTCCACCCATTTCTCCGCATCCAACACACCCACACCTCCATATCCGTCAGTTCCCCCCTGCCAAAACAACTTATAGTAGCAATCCTTCTCAACAATCTTTCTGGCTGATCCACCCCTGTACTGGACTTCCTGCAAACATGCCACATCCACCCACCTCCTACTGAATACCTCAACGACTTCCCCTACTCTTCCCCTCAAACTTCCCACATTCCACGAACCCACCCTAAACCCACTGGGTGATTTACTGTCCTCAGGCTTGCTTTCATTCTTAATTTGTAAGTCATAGTCAGTAAGATAACATTCCACAGGCCCCTCCCATTGCACAGTCCTAGGTCCAGGCAATGGATCTGGGACCCCTAGCCCGCCAGTTTACGAGTGGCTGTGGTAGTGGCCTCGGGGCACCCTGCCAGGACAGCTGCAGGGACACCCTCCAAGCGCGCCTTGGCACTGCAACTGCCCTGCCGTTATACACCCACTGATAGGGCAGCCTCCTGGGGCACTACTCCCAGGTTCAGGCCCCCCTCTATTGGGCGCAAGCGGAAGCCTGGGAACCGCAATGCCCTGTACCCTCTAGCACAGGTTCGAGCCCCATCTCGCCCCGGACCCATGATCTATGCCGGCGGAACCCCCGTCACGCCTCCCCCCAAAAGTCCGCCAGTGGGTAGCGGGGGCAAAGTTTTCTGGCCGCATGCCCTTGCTGGCATCAACCCCTGTAATGTAGTGGGATACGTTGTGTAATATGTAAAGCGCATGTGGTGTAGTGCATAAGATAGTTAGAGGAAATGTAGTTAGAGGAAATGTTTGGAAGAGTATGCTGGTCTACTCTCCATATTACTCTCACACTAAAAAGGTCAGCAAAGGGGAATGGTTAGGTAGCTAGTGAAACAGAAGCTCCAGCTCTCCCAATCACCAGCATTCTCATTCCCCTCGGGAGTACCGCTCTGCTCGGCCCGTGCTATATATACAGTATATATATATAAATATACCGTATATATATATATATCTTTATTGCCTTCATTATTTCCTCGTCCTTCTGCCTGTGGGTGACTCTACACTGAGTGACAAGCCAAATGGTTTCCTGTACACCAGGAAACCATTTACTACGCTGGGTGGTATCCATATAACCAAATTTTGGCGCCTGGTGGCTTAGTGGGTAATTACAGTGCTCCAATCGGACTGAGCCAGTAAAGTTTATATCCAAGGGGTGGTTGGGGTTTATTGCTCACATAATGCCATTCAGGGATGAGTGAGGCTGGTCACTCTCATCTTAAATGTCAGGACCAACTTGCCTAGCCCCAGCCTCCTATGCTCCTCTGTGGGAGAGCATAGGATTGGATAATGAATGAATGAATGAATGAATGAATATATATATAAATATATATATACTGTATATATCAGTAATCCCTAAGACCAGGACACCCAAGTCCTGGACACCCAAAGTCACTAACGGTTTGGGCTCAAGTCCTTAGGGGGGAGGGGAGGAAAGGCCGTTATGTGTTCATCCCTATTTTAAATTTGTCCCTAACAATTTGGGCTCAGGTCCTTGGACACACAAACACACACCGCAGGTTTCAGGATAAAGTGAACAAGATACAGTGGAATAGAAAAGTTTGCATACGGTTGTATCATGGTGGAAAGCAATGGTAGTTTGTTTACATCTGGCAAAAGGGAATTCGTGGGGTTCTCCGATGAAGATGTGGGAAATGGATGTACAAAACTGAATCAAACAAGAGTAGCAGGAGTAGAAAAAAACGGCGGAGAGGAATGTCCAGGAATTAAAAAAGGTATGGGTAGTAATTAGAGAGCTGCAGGAGCGGACCTAAGAACAGGAGAGAGAGAGATCAAAGTTTTGCAGAACAAGCTGGAAAAAGTTTGCGCACGCAGTGCGGAACAAGAAAGACGGAATTAAAAGTGAGTAATGAATCTGCCACAAATGAAATAAAACAGCTCAAGAGGGAAAACAAGAGGTTGGAAGAAGAAAGAGACAGAATGAAAAGTAAATTAGATGAGTATGATTCAATATCAAGGATGCAAGATGAACATATTAAGGAAATCAAGGAGCAACATAAGGGGTGGAAGAAAATTCAGGAGGAGGAGAATGTAAATTTGAAAGAGATTACAGAACAACAAAGCAAGGAGACGGTGCAGAAGGAAGTGGTTAAGGTACTGAAAAGTTGAGGATCTTAAGTCACGGATGTAGCAGATAAGAAAAAATGTGTAATAATTTTAGGGGTACAAGAAAAGTGTATGACAATAAGATCTAAAAGAGAAAAAGAAAAACTGAGCAAAGTTAAAGAAATATAATCAGAAGTCATGGAGGGTAACAATGAAGCCCAAAATGAGACTGAAGAAGTGTTTAGGCTAGGTAAGTACGAGGAAGGAGAGGCGAGGCCATTGAAGGTGAAGTTCAAGTCCCAGGTAAAGTAAATGAAATCATTAATAGGTCATGGAAATTAGCAGACAAAGAGGGGTTCGAAAATGTTTGGCTAAGGAGAGATCCAAATAAGGAAGAAAGAGATAAAATAAAGGAGTTAGTAAAGGAAGCTAAGGCAAAAAACGAACAGAGAACGGAGGAGGAGAAGACAGTGTTTTATTGGAGAGTTATGGACCAGAAATTGAGGAAGTGGTACCGACGGAAAGGAGGAGAGAAAAGGGTATATAAGTAATAATGAAAAAAGTTTGAAAGTGGCATACACTAATGTTCTATCTATCTAAATATTGCCAGACGCCTCAATCCCACACGGGGTGGCCACAAACAAATCGCCTCCATGTCGCTCTGTCCCCCGCCATTTCACTATCCCGCTCCCAACTCACACCCCCCTCTCTCATGTACCTCTCCACTCCATCCCTGCATCTCATCCTCGGCCTCCCCATCCCTCTCGCCCCCTCCACCTCACTCACATACACTCTCCTCATCAGTCTTTCACTCTCCTCCCTCTCCACATGCCCAAACCACCTTAACGTGATTCTCCTAACGCTTCCTATCACATCCACAACCACACCACAATGCTCCTTCACTTCCTCATTTGTTAGTCTGTCTCTCCATGTGACTCCATATGCTCCAATCAAATAACTCATTTCCACTGCTCTCACTCTTGACTTCTGTCCTTCTAACAGTGTCCAAGCTTCACTTCCATATGTTAGTCAGTATCACAATACTGTTATGTAACAACTTTTTCACTTTCATGCTCACCTCCCTGTTTCTTATCACTGCTTTCAACGAACCAGCAACCTTCCTTCCCTGCTGCACCCTTTCAAGGACTTCACCCTCCAGACTTCCATCCTTATTCATCACACCACCCAAGTACTTAAATGCACTCACATTCTCCATATCCTCCTCATCCAATCTCACTGTACATTCACTGGCTTCACTTCTCTCGAAGACCATCACTTTACTCTTCCCCACATTCACCTTTAGATTCTGTTTCTTACACACTCTCCCAAACTCATCTACCAAGCCTTGCAGCTACCCTTCGTCTTCGCTCAACAACACAGTATCATCTGCAAACAGCAGTACAGGGAGTTTCCAAACACTGCCCTCTCTCACTAGGCCCGCTCCAACATCCTCTGCCCGACCTGGTATCTCTTTTATAACCCCATCCATGTACAGATTGAACAACCTTGGACACATGACACATCCTTGTTTCAATCCAACCTTCAAATGGAAGAATTCACTCACTTTGCCATCCACACGCACTGCAGCCTTAGCACCCTCATACATACTCTTCACTGCCTTCAACAACTTTCCATCCACTCCATATATTCTTCATACTTTCGATATTCCTTGTCTATCCAACCTGTCATATGCTTTCTCCAGATCCATGAAGGCTGTATACAACTTCAATCCCTTCTCTAGAAACTTTTCCACTGAGGATCTAAGAATGAATATCTGATCAACACAACCTCTTCCCTTCCTAAAACCTCCCTGTTGTTATCCAACTAATTTCTATGTTATTTCCCTAACTTTGTCAATAAGTATCCAACCCAACCATATACTTTTCTTATTACACTGAGAAGGCAAATGCCTCTATCATTACCACACACTGCATTTTCTCCTTTTCCTTTGTACAGAGGAATAATTATACCTGACTTCCAATCCTCCGGGACTCTACCCTCCTCCCACGCCAATCTGCACACCTTCCACATCCATTCTATTACTACCTCTCCCCCATGCTTCAGCATTTCACCACACACTCCATCAATTCCTGGGGCTTTCCCCATTTAAACTTTCTTCATTGCTTCCACCACTTCCATCCTACACTAATGCTGATGGTTTTAATATCGGCAATGTTAGAAATCAACGATTTCTTGAGGGTACATGAACCTGATGTTATGTTATTGTGGACACTAAGTTAAGGGAGAATATTGATATCCATATGGGAGATGGCAAATACAAATTGTGGAGAAGAGACAGAAAAGATAAAATGGGAGGAGGAGTGATGACAGCAGCGAAGAACAACTTAAGTGTAGATTCTGTGGAAATGGGAGAGGGTAGGGCTGAAGTGATAAACATGAAATTAGAAACTGGAGAGAACTGTAAGAGAGATATGGCAGGAGTATATGTTCCACGTACGACAAGAGCATGGATTGATGAAGAATACCAGGAGATGTTGTCAGACATGGTTTGTTATCTACAGAAAGTGATTGAGGAAAGCAACAATATAATTCTAATTGGTGATTTTAATTGTAAAGAGGTGAACTGGGAGGAATAGAACTCAGGAGGCGGAGAAGATTCGTGGGGCACTAAACTGTTAGACATCGTAATGAATAATGTAAAGACGCAGTGGGTCAAAGAAGAGACACGATTCTGAGGTGATGACACCAGCAAGATTACATTTAATGCTAACCAAAGAACCTGATGTAATTGAATCCTTGAAATATCTATGTCGTATAGGAAAAAGTGATCAAGTGGTCACTGAGTTCCAGATGATAACAGAGAACGTGGTGCCAAGAGACGAACGTTATAGGCAGAGAAGATACAACTTTGGGAAAGCAAACTTTACAGAATTGAGAAAATTTTTTGAAAATACAGATTGGAGAAAATTCAGAGAAACAAGAGAGATTCAGAAGAAGTGGGATATCTTTCTAGACCTCTATAATTCAGGAGTGGTAAAATATGTTCCAAGAGCAAGTGGGAAAGAAAACAGGAAAAAGGAGTGGTTTAATAGAAGGTGTATGATAGCGAAAAAAGAGAGGGGCATGGTGTGGAACAAATGGAGAAAGAGAGGTAATAACAGAACAAAGGAAGAATATAAAAGAACTAGAAATGAATATACAAGAATTCGCAGAGAGGAAGAAAGGAACCCTGAAAAAGGTATAATCGACAAAAGTAAGGATGAACCCAAACTGTTTTATAGATTTGTTAATGGCAAATTGAAGCAAAAGGAAGGAATCACCAAACTGAAAGTAGAAGGAGAGGTCTATAATGATGCGGCAATGCAAGCTGAAATAATGAACAAACGTTTCCAATCAGTTTTTACTAATGAAGGGGAGTTTGTGGAGGGGGAAGGAGTGACTAGGAGTGTAGTGATAAAAGATATAAAAGTGGAAGTACAGGAAGTGTACAAATTACTGGAAACTCAAGATGTAAGGAAAGCCCCAGGACCAGATGGAATTTCAAATTGGGTACTGAAGGAATGCAGAGACCAACTGGCAGATAAGATTCACAGTTTAATTGTGTGTTCGCTGGAAGAAGGGAAAGTGCCTCGGGAATGGAAGAGAGCAAATGTGGTACCAATTTATAAGAGAGGAAACAAGGAAGAACCCCTGAACTATAGACCAGTGTCCCTAACCAGCATGGTTGCAAAATTGTGTGAGAAGGTTCTGAAAGATAGGTGGATAAAATATCTGGAAGAGATGAATATTTTGACTGAAAGTCA
>JAGKTI010037374.1:0-10905 GCA_018397915.1 Birgus latro | reverse complement strand
AGAATTTATTGCGTAATTAATGCAATTTATCGACAAAAAAAAACCAACAATACTGAATACAAAATGTGCTTATAAGAGAAAGAGTTGACACTTTATTTACCAGATCGGAAGAAATTCAGTCTGCAATGTGTGAATATCGTGTAACTGTGTGGGTGTGAACCTGAACCGAACAGGTCAGACCCAGAGAGTAAACATATGCTATCCGTCCATGTCCCACTGTCCCTTCGCTACGCAGTAGGCGGCTACACCTGCAGTACAGTAACCGTCACCCAGTCGCCCTCAGCAGTAAGTCACCACCAGTGTACTCCCCACTCATCGACACTTCCACAGTCTCCATCCACGGTCTACAGTCGTCAGACTTGTCTGCTGTTCATTAGGTAGGCTATTTTAACGATGGTTTGGGAGCTACTGTACATGTATTAGAGGTTGTGAATATTTTGATGATAGATGATATTGGAAGTATTACATTCATGTAAGCTATGAAGCCAAAGTAAGAGCGATATGCTCAATATCACTAAACTTTGAACTGGTTTCAAACTAGTCAGTAATTAGGCTACAAATGTGAATTGCAGCAGTTGGAGGTTTGGAAAAAACATTTTATATCTAGTTTCGTAACTGTTGATTTTATCATTTATATTACTCTGTAGACCTTTGTTGCATGTCCATAAGTTAGTGATGAGGATATATATGTCCTTTACAATTGTGTTACCATGGATGACCCAGATGATCCTAAGACTCCCCCACCCCCAGACACTCCATCCAAGGCTGCTAAGAAGGCTAAGTATTTACAGAAATATGCAAAGCACTGGGAATCCTTACCTACATTTAGGGGATGGTTACAACCTAGTGCTAAAAGTGAAACCAGAGCTTACTGCAAGGCCTGTGACTGTGAATTAAACGCAAAGAAATCTGAATTAGAAAAGCATGCACAGGGACAGAAACATAAAACTAGTATTAGGAGTGTATCTAAGCAACCCACACTTATGTCATTGCCATCTGTCAGTAACCCATTGAGAGAAAAGAATGTGAAAGAAGGTGAAATAAAACTTGCTGCATTTGTTGTGGAACACAACCCCCCATTAAATATCATGACACACCTACCAGAATTAATAAGATCAGTGTGTAAGGACTCTGATATTGCAAAGAAAATTGCAAGTAGCAGAACAAAAACCACAGCAGTGATAATGAATGTACTGGGTAAGTCTAGTAAAGAGGAGTTGGTAGACATTTTGAGAGAAAATTTTTTTTCACTCATAGTTGATGAGTCCACTGACAAAGGGTGCACCAAACATCTCTGAGTAATTGCTCGCACAATGATTAACACAAAAGTCACTGATGCATTTTATGATCTGGTTCCAGTTTAAAATGCTAGTGCCCAGAGTTTGTATGAGATTGTGGTGAAATGTTTAGCAGATGAAGGAATTCCATATAAAGATAATATGATTGGTTTTGCCTCAGATGGTGCCAGTGTTATGATGGGTGCTCATAATTCTCTTGCTTCTCGTTTGAAAAGTGACATTCCTGATTTATTTATTATGAAGTGCCTCTGTCACGGCTTTCATTTGTGTGCTTCTTATGCTTGTGCAACTCTCCCAAGAGCAGTAGAACAGTTAGCCAGGGATGTTTACAATTATTTCATGTCCAGCCCTAAGCGGCTATCTGAGCTGAAAGATTTCCAGGAGTTTGTGAATGTAAAACCCCACAAACTGCTTCACCCTAGTCAGACTCGTTGGCTCTCTTTGCAGGCTGTAGTTTCTAGGCTATTGGAGCAGTATGATGCTCTTCAGCTTTATTTTACAGGTGCAGCTTTATCTGAGAGGATCTTAGCAGCTGAGAGTATTTTAGATAAGCTGAAGGATCCAGCAAACAAGCTCTACTTACAGTTTCTTGAGTTCATTTTGCCTCTTTTCAATGATCTTAATAAATCAGTGCAGTCACAAGGCCCTCAGATCCATACCATGTATGAGTCAGTCAGCACTGTTTGTAAGACAATCATGGACTGTTACATGAGAGACGATTATGTGAGGAGTACTGCTACTGAAAATATGCAGTACAGAAATCCATCCAATTTTGTTCCCCTTCATAGGATTTATTTGGGTGCCAAAATATCTGCTGCAGTTGAAAATAACACTCATGGATTGTCCAAGCCTGATCTAGACGCTTTTCAGAAACGTTGCTTATGGTTCCTCATTGAGAGGTAAATCAGATATATATGAGATTTCCACTTAAAAGCTTGATACTCAAGAACATCAGCTTCATTCATCCCAAAGTAGTCATGGAAAGGAATGTAACTTCCATTGCACCACTAGCTAGTTTAGTTCCTGGGATAATAGGGCATGATCAGTTGAATGAGGTAGACAGGGAATGGAGGGTGTTGAGAAACACTGAAGTTAATGTTCCAGATTCCACTGATGTTGAAGAGTTTTGGCATATAATTAAAGAAATGAAGAGTGGTGATGATACACCAATGTTTCCAAATTTGTCACAACTTGTTTCTGGTCTGCTCTGTCTTCCTCATTCAAGTGCCACAGCAGAAAGAATTTTCTTAGCTGTGAACAACCTGAAAACAAAACAGAGGAACAGTCTTTCAACCAAAACACTTGTAGGATTTCTCCATTCCAAACGGTATTTGGGGGATGCTAGATGTGGCACTTTTTCTGTTGATGACAAATTAATAAGTAAAATGAATCTAGGTATGTATGAGCGTGATACAAGTGAATCGGATTAATCAGCAACTAACATGATCTTAGCCTTCTTTTAACCAAGAGAGTTTTTTCCTTACAGAAATGTGAAGCAAAGTGTTTTTATTTGTTATATTTGTGCAGTGTGCACATGAATATGTATAAAGTAATGCAGATAGCTTGTACACACTCTTGTTTGTAAAAAAAAAAGTATCTTTCCATCCAGTTTAATGTTTTCTTTCCTACCATAAGATACATTATTATGAGATGGGGAATTCTAGGGAATTTTTGCTCGAGGATTCAGGGAATTCTGGAGCACTTTGGTTGGCAGCACTGCGCCACTCTCCAGTAAAACCTCGTTGTGTGTGGTCGTTCCAGGTATTGTCCGAGTATTCACAGTATTTCTCCCTTATACATCATCATAATTAGTTGTCGTTTTAACTATATTTAAAGTAAGATATCTGATCATATTATCAAAACCCTATGACTCTCCAGTAAGACCCCGTGGTGTATGGACGTTTCAGATTGAACTGGCAAGTGACGCTGGGTCATGGAGTCAGCGCCAGTCATTGTATCGAGAGTCACAACGACCAGTGCCCGAAATCCCTTTACACTAATTTTCACTTAGTCTATTTCCAATGCACAGTACAGTCAACGTTGGTTGGTCCACTTAGTAAGCTAAATATTTATAAAACAAATGTAATATGTTGGTTAAAGGTGTCTGAGAGGCGGAATGGTGTGTTGCCCCGCCATGTGGTGCGCTGTGAGCGCTGAGTTTGCATTCTATCATAATCTTGGTTTATGTATATTTTTTCTAGATGTGTTATGTGTTGTAACCCAGTTATTATAGGGATGAGTTCTTTAGTATTGGAGCAAACAGTGAACACATTGTAGTTGGGTATCACTACGAGTCCTCGTGAGACCGTGGTTTATGGGAGTTCCCCCTATTGATGAAGTTTTCTATGATGCAGTCGGGTTGAGAGTATTTTCATGTATCGCGTTAGGCGGGTCAGATGTTTTATAAACTGTGTGGAATAGAGCTTCCATTTTCTCAAATATTCTGGTGTATCGGAGACAATTGATTTATTAAGGTCCAGTAATTAAATCTTGCTTGATATTTATTCTGTGTAATTTAAGGTCAACAATATAGATAAGTAAATTATAATAGAATGTGTTTGTTATAATCCTATGGGGTAGTATACGTATAGACTGAGTGGCCCGCAAGGCATGTTACATCTAAAGAACCACACTCTCCTATAGAATTCTCACGCTACCCTGTTAGTGCCAGAGGCCCTCTGTCCCTCTTCCATGGTACGGGACTAATATCATTAATACCTTTTTTTTCCCGGCAACTGCTGGGTGGTGGCAGCGATACCAAATTATTTTATTTATTAACGAGGCCTTCTTAATGTTCTGGCAGTAACGGAAAACACTGGATAATACTTAAATCAAGTATAAGTCAAATTTCTCTCTATAATTCAAATCTCTCTACAATGCCCAAAATTTTATGCGTTCCACTATCGCTCCGGTACGGCATGTGGACTCTCCAAAGAAACGTTGTCCGTGGCACGTTGGAGCTGCAGATTGACAGGCCCTCAAGCAGTACTTCTTTGATTCTCCCTGGAATGATATTGTTACCATGGCCGGGAGTCATCTGAGTGTGCTTTGCGCATTACAGAGGTTATTCTCTCGGGCATGGAAGCATACATTCCTTTCTCATATCCTTTGGCTAATGCAACAAAGCCTTGGTTTAATCACGCTTGTTCTAATGCTGTCCACAACAAGGAGAGGGCCTATAAAAGGTGTCGGAGCCAACCTACCCCTGAATCACATCTTGTTTATGTTTCTGCCCGGAATCGTGCTAGGTCTGTCCTTCACTCTGCTAAAAATAATTTCATCCGTACTAAATGCTCTCAACTCTACAACTCGAATTCTTCCCACTCCTGACACCTTGACAAAAACGTTTCTAACAACTTTACCTCATCACCCTTCCCTCCTCTTTTTCACTCTGATGGTTCTGTAGCTATTTCTTCTACTGATACAGAAAATCTCCTTGCTCAGACTTTCTCCTTCAATTCCATCTTAGAAGATTCCGGTGCTGTTCCTCCACTTCCCTCCTCTGACTTCCTCATGGCTGACATTAAAATTTCTTCAGCTGATGTATTTTCTGCCATCACTGGCCTCAATACTAACAAGGCATATGGGCCTCATGGAATCCCTCCTGTTTTCCTCAAGAACTGTGCTTCTGTGCTTACACCCTGCCTAGGTAAACTCTTTTGCCTTTGTCTTTCAACTTCCTTCTTGCTGGAAGTTTGCTGTCATTCAGCCAGTCCCAAAGAAGGGTGACCATTCCCAACCCTCTAACTATCGTCCAATTGCTTTAGCATCCTGTGTCTCAAAAGTTTTCCAGTCAGTTCTTAATTTAAAGCATCTTTCCCATCACAGCCTTCTTTCTGATCGTCAGTATGGGTTCCGTCAGGGTCGCTCCACTGGCGATATTCTCTCCTACCTTTCAGACTCATGGTCCTCCTCCTTTCGGGACTATGGCGAAAGCTTTGCCATTGCACCTGACATGTCAAAGGCTTTCGATCGAGTGTGGCATAAATCCTTAATTTCCACAACTGCCCTCTTACGGCTTCTCTCCTACTATCTGCGCCTTCATCCCTAGCTTCCTTTCTGGTCGTTCTATAGCTGCTCTTGTAGACGGCCATCGCTAAATCTATCAACGGTGGTGTTCCTCAGGGTTCTGTCCTATCACCAACTCTCTTCCTTTTATTCATCAATGACCTAAGCTGTACATCTAACCCCATCCACTCGTATGCTGATGACTCTACCCTTCACCTCTCCATTCTGTTCCCGCAATGTCAATCTCGGCACTTACGTCAACATACAAGGGATGAGGCTATGGCACACCTAATGTCTCACTTGGCTCGTTCTTACAATTATCAACCCGGCAAAATCTTCCACAGGAGTACCCACTAATGTTTAATAATATCCAGCTTAATCCTGCTTCATCCTTGAACATCTTGGGGTTTCCTTCACTCGTGACTTATCTTGGAAAGATCATATTACATCTCTTGTCAAATCTGCTTCCAAGAGATTAGATGTGCTGAGCCGACTCCATAAATTCTTTACCCCTGCACAGTTGTTAATTTTATACATGGGTTTTATTCGCCCCTGTGTTGAGTACAACTCTCATGTGTGGGGAGGCTCCCCACATACAGCTCTTCTCAATAGGGTGGATTCAAAGGCTTTTTGCCTCATCAGCTCTCCTTCTCTTACTGGCTCCCTTCAACCTCTGTCTCTTTGCCGCACTGTTGCATCTTTACCTCTTTTCTATCGTTACTTCAATTGTCACTGCTCCTATGAATTATCTGCTTGCATTCCCCCACCTATACGACGGGCACATAGTACCCGTCTAGCAACAAACTCTCATCCCTTTTCTGTCCACCTTTCTAATGCAAGAGTTAACCGTTACTCACAGTCCTTCATTTATGCAACAGGTCATCTCTGGAAATGTCCCCCTCTGTCTGTATTTCCTAATTCCTATGATCTCCAGTCTTTCAAACGCTGTGTCCAGGCATCTCGAAATGATCGGATCTTGACTTTGGCTCTCTCTTGTATTGTTTTTGTTTTTTTCTTGGAAGGAACGGTTTGCGGGCTCCTGGCCTTTGGTTCCCTCTTCCTAGCATAAAAAAAAAAAAATCTGTGCGTCAGTCGTGCGCGTTCTGATGGCAGTGTTGTTCCGACAACACAGCAGAGTTATTTATTCTCAGTTTTATGTAATTAATGAATCTTGATTATAGAAATTTGCCCTTAAAATATTTTGTGTGATTCTTCATTATGCAGATTGTGGGAGGGTATAATTTATGAAATTTATTTAACCCATGGAGAGAACAGATGGAGCAGAGAAGATGATTAGGCTACAATAATGTTTTGCTCTGACACAACCTCTCTTCATTTAGAAAACACTTAATATGATTATGTGGAAAATTTGACTGCATTGTATACATCTTCAGAGATCTTTCATTATCACTGAAGTTAAAATTCTCAGTTGCTGATAGCCAGAGAGACAGCTTCAAACAGCTATGAACATCTTGCTTGGCATCACAAATCAGACATTCCACTCCCCACTTGCTGTCCCGCCGACATGTACCATAGTGAAAACACAGAGAGATGGTCTACGGTTCCAAGGGACCCGGGTTCGAATCCTGGGTGGGACAAGGGACAGTTTAAAGGATCTGAATTTCATTAAAATAGACTTTACTAATCTTGCGAGGTCCCCCCGACATGTCTTAAAAGCACCCCCGCTAGCATCAATACACCAGTTCTGTACAAGACAGCCTAGCTTGTATTCAGTATGGACATTGGGTGTTAGCGCCGAAGTGGTGACATGTGGAGGTGTAAGGAGGCGAGGTACTGGGCCTCGGAACGGGCTATTCAACCTATGCCCAGAGTCGGACGTAAGTAAAATCCGGTAATGAACTCTGATACGCTCTAAAAGTTAATCTTTCACTTTAGGTTAAACTATGTTAATAACTTTTTTTCTTCTTTTTTCTTTCATGGTTCTCTTCCGTATGCTTTTACCCACTGATGATTGATAAATATTAAAGGAAATCAAAAGACTAATGGCAATAAAATGATCATACATTGATGAATATGGATGAAATAATTGTTGACGGTCACTCGGTTATTGTGTTTCTATTCATATTTACAACACATAGATATTGATATTTCGCATTTCATTGTTCATAAATATTGTCGTGATGCTTATAGCTCCCTGATGATGTATAAATAGTAAGTGAAATCCAAATAATAGCTACTACAGAGAATTATTGTTGAGCACCATGAATATCCACCATAAGTAGTGAAAGCGCTAGTTAACGGCACACCAAGATGGCCACGGCAGCCCACCCGCTGAATTCACCAGGCTGTATACACTTAGGCCAGTGGCGCGCAGTCTATATATATAGGTCTGTGATGCCACCACGTGAAGACGTCACTCCAGCACTAGAATAAAATGTAATACAACTGTGTCATAGAAAAGGATTTAAAGGAATTAGTATTCTTTTTTTTTTTTTTTTTGTCATGATGGATGAAGCAAGGAACCATTTTATTTCCAGGGTTATTCAAAGCCATTCATATAAGAAATACAATCTAGCATTTTGATCGAGGACTCTTCCCTAAGTTGCGTAAGTTTGTAAGTTCATTAACAAGAGTAAAAAAAAAAATAAGTCCCTGTACTGAAGTAGTTAAAAAGGACAGACTCGATGCTAATCTCTCTCCCTCTCTCTCATCATACGAGGCCTATAGGCAAACCAATATAGACGTCATTAATCATAAATAGACTAATGGAGGCAAGGATATTTAGGCTCTGCTTGTGAACGTGTGTAGTTTGTGAAATAAATTTTCTGATTTAAAGGTTTATGTTCTTGCTGAAAGTTAGGATGTAATAGGTGTATCAAAATCATGGCTCGACACAGAACAACGAAATATTTTAGCGGAGTACAACATACCAGGTTACAATATTTTCAGTAGTGAGAGAAACTGTAGAGTGTTGGGCGGTGTACTGATATGTATTAACCCGTGGATTCCCATCGACGTATGGGTACGTCGTAATGTTTTGTCACAGCTACACCCATCGACGTACAGGTACGTCGCACAATTGCAAGGGTCATAATTTGCAAAATTTTCAAGTTTCATGGGTGATTTTTGGTAGGCATATGTGAGAGACCTTCCTCTACCTGCTGTCAAGCGAGGATACTGCCTGGCCCCACCTGCCCCCCCCTCCAACCCCTCCCTCTCACACTGGGCAATTCACCTGTTAGAAGTAAACTGGCCAGTAAAGGTCTGTTGCCCCACGGTCTCTCAAGTGAAGAAATTCACAGTGAAAATGATTCCTGTGGTGGAGGACAAAGAAATAAAGAAGCTAGAGCAAGAAACAAACAGAAGTGATGAGGTGGTAATGTTGTAAAGGAAGGTGCCATATGAGGGTGTGTTTGGTGACTGAACAATGATTCTATTGCTTATATAAATGTGTGAAAACCAATATAGTCTGTTACTACACACAAATTCGTACCAAATACATAAATAAATACGTAATTGAAAGTGGCTTGAATCAGTTAACCCTTCCATAGTTCGTTTTCTTTAGCCAGGTACCCTTTTGAAAAAGGAGGAGAATGTAAGGTTGTATGACACCTGTATCAACAGTTTTAAGCACAGGATCGCGATTTCTCTATGAATTTTCGATGTTTCTCACCCAAAGCAAAGGTTTGAGCCAATAAATTTTTCTCCCAAAAATGGTCGGGATTTTGTGGTATCATAGGTTGGAAATCGGTTGGCACGTGACAGGTTAAAGTAGGACCACATACAGTCGTAATTCCTAAGCCTTTTATTGATAATGTTGACAGTATTTATATCCACCTTAGAAATACATCTCGTTGCAAAACAATACATGGATTAATTTATCATCTGCCATCACAGTGCAATAGCACAGATAATGAAATTTGCAACTACACTGTTGAACTATGTAGCATCGATAATACCATAATCTATGGTGATTTTTAATTACCGGTCAATTGGGGAGAGACTCTATTGTTGCACACAGAGTTTGACCTGTACACTAACTTCGAAAAGAGTTCATTGCATCAGTTCGTAGACTGCCCAACTCGAGGAGTCAGCATACTAGATTTGGTTTTGGCCACATCAGAAAACTTGGTAAATAATGTTATGGTAGGGGTAGAGTTTGATACTAGCGACCATCACATGGTAAAATTCAACATCAGTTTCAGTTACGACAATATCAGGGCTAGTTGCCAGAAAGTGCCCGACTACAAGAGAGCGGATTTTCAAAAATTAAAGGAAATAATTGGTTCTAGTGACTGGAATCCCACTGTTCAAACATTAGATATTAATGAAGCATGGAAATTATTCACAGGTATTCTCAGTAAAGCATTATCATTATGTAGGTCAATGCAAAACCGACGGCTTTCTAAAAATAATAAACCCAAATGGTGGAAAACGGAAATTATGTGTTGCCTATTGCATTAAAAAATTTGCACACAAAAATTATATTATCACAAAGAATCAAAGTGATAATAATAAATATAATGCTCTTTGCCGATAGGCATAAAAAATAAAATAAGGCAAAGTAAGAAAATCTTTGAAACTCACTTTTCGTGTATCCGTAAATCCAACCCAAAAGAAGTTTTTCAGCTATATCAGAAACAAGAAGGTAATATCACCAACATCTGGCCCACTAGTGACAGATAACGGAAAGTATACTGAAGACGAAACAGAGATGGCTAAAATTCTCAACACCTTCTTTCCATTTGTATATACAACTGAAAATACAGATTCCATTTCTATAGCTTTTTCTGTTACTTTAGAAGAAAGCAACATAATTAGTGATAATACCTTTGGTGAGAATGATGAACCATCTCCCATTGGTAAACTGAAAGTGAATAAAACACCAGGGCCAAATAAAATATCTCCATGCACTCTAAAAGTAGAGATGAATGAAATATCTTGGCCATTAATAGAGCTATTCAATTAATCACTAAAAAAAGTAAGATGCCTCATGAATGGAAACAAGCAAATGTAACCTTGATATTCAAAAAAGGCAACAAATCACAACCAAAAAAATATCGACAAATACGTTTAACTTCATTGGTGTGTAAGTTGTTCGAAACTATTATCAGAGATAAGTTTGTTAAGCATTTAAAACTAATCTCATCAATGATTCACAACATGGTTTTCGAAGTTACTACTCTTGTTTAGCGAATCTCTTCGATTTCTTCTATGATACATTCAATATACTGTATATAATTAGATCAGATCTGTTGACACTGTATATCTCGATTTTCAAAAAGCATTTGATAAAGTTCCCCATAAAAGACTACTTCAGAAATTGGTTGCACATGGGTTCAGGGGCAATGTGCTCAGGTGGATCGCTAATTGGTTTACAGAACATAAACAGAGGGTCGTAATAAATGGTATGGAATCAGACTCGAAAGTTGTTATTAGTATTGCGCCACAGGGCTAGGTACTGGACACAATTCTGTTTTTAATATACATAAATGATATAGATGAGGGTTAAATTTGTAATACTAAAACTGGTAACAGAGCAGACACATCTTTACAGAGGCAGACAATAGAGTTTTTTTTTTTTTTTTTTTTTTTTTATGCATGGAAGAAGGAACCAAAGGCCACGGGCCTGCATACT
>JAGKTI010037371.1:0-10906 GCA_018397915.1 Birgus latro | reverse complement strand
AGGCCAAAGAGGGAGAGCAAATGGGCCTGATGCCGGCTTCAGGGAGTCCCGGGCTGAGGCCCTCTGTCAGGTAGGCCTCGGGGAGTCTTAGGGTCAGACCCACTGGAACCTGGGGTCGCCGTCGGGACAGGACTGCGGCAACTGCTAGAGGGAGGAGTCGCCGACAGGACCACCTCATGGCAACCTCAGGCTGAGGATGTCGCCAGCTGGACTCGTCGCTTGCGCCTCATCTGGTGGGGCCTCCGCCTAGACAGCTGCACTGTAGGAGCGGGCTGGAGAGAGCCAAGACCCTGGATAGGGCCTTGCCAGTGCTCCTCCAACAAGGGGTCTCCCCCGGACTACTCTCCAGTGGTAGAAGGAGTTTGTCCTGCCCGGCCACAGGACAGAGGGTGGGCCAGGCAAGGGACTTCCTCAACTGGAGACGCCCTAAGAGCAGAGGATGAGGAGCAGACGATGGCCTGCTCAGCCTCCCCCGTGCAAACGATGGCCTGCTCAGCCTCCCCCGTGCGAACAATGGCCTGCACGGCGGTTCCTCTGCCCCACCGGACTACAGGGAAAACACGAGTCTGGGCTCACTCTACCCTGCCTCCTGAAGGGGAGGAGTGGACAATGGCCTGCTCAGCCTCACTCCTGACACGGATGATGGCCTGTTTCGCAGTCCTACAGGAGACAGCAGCAGAGGGATGGACAATGGCCTGTCCTGCCTTACTCCTGACATGAACAATGGCCTGTGTCGCAGTGCTGCGAGAAGAAGTAGCGGAGGGACGGACAATGGCCTGTCCTGCCTCACTCCCGACATGGACGATGGCCTGTGTCGTGGTACTACTCTGGGGGGAGACTGCAGGAGAGGGGCAGATGATGGCCTGCCCAGCCTCAACCCTCCACAGACGATGGCCTGCCCAGCCTCAACCCGACACGGATGATGGCCTGTGTCACGGCCCTGCAGGGGATTGGCAATTGAGGAACCGTTGATGGCCTGTTCAGCCTCGGACCTGGTGCAGACGATGGCCTGCACCATGGTGTTGCTGGGAGGTGAGGAGGCAACTCCACCCCTGACCTGGCGAGTGGATTTTTCGCCTGGGTCTAGGTGCCAATTCCTGCTTCCCTGGTGTCGTGTTGATTGGGAGCAAGAGGGGCACTTGGGATTCGGTCTGGTGAGCTGCTCCTGCCCGGAGTCACTCTGTGTAGGCTGCACTCCCCCCGTGGTCCTTCGTAGGCTGGGGGTGTCGCTGTTGTCTGCAGCCGAGAGTTGCCCCGCCATATTTTGTAACTCACGCATTTCACCACTCTCTCCCAGGGAGAAGTCACGTCCCCGTGGCTGGAGGTGGTAGGTGTCGGTGTTGTTGGTCTGGTGGATGGGCGTGAGATGCTGTAGGAACACCGTCCAGTGGTGAGTGGTCAGTTTGGGTGGCTGGTCTTGAGAGTATGCTACTCTGAGTGTCGAGGGTAGGTGAGTGTGGTGAAGAAGTCGTTGTAGGTGTTGGGTGCCCCGAATACGGTGGTGTCGTCCATGGAGAAGGACCCAGGTCACTCTCTGGATGTGCTTGGTGACTGTGGTGGTGGCGCTGGGCAGAATGCTTGCCAGGGGAGTGGGAGGTCGGCTTTTATGCCCGGATGGTCGTGGAGCGGGCGTTCCCCTGGGATTCCGGTGGGGCGAAGCTTTCCACTTGGCTTGATGGAGGAAAAGTGTAATAGGGGAGGTGTTGGGTGTTTAGTGTGGGTGGATTGCTGCTGGAGGGTGAAGTGGTGGGTGTGGGTGTGGAACTGTATCGTGCAGGTGGGCATGAAATGCGCCCGAAGCGTGGTGGTGGTTAAAACAAGGGTTGGTGTGGAGGGAGAATGAGGCACGGGAGCAAGGTTGAGCAGAGTTTGTGGTGAAGTGCAGGTGGCGGAAGGCAGGGGTGAGGTGGCTTCTTTGTTAGGGGTTGAGTGAGGCGTGGAGAAGTTGCTGGAGCGGGAGGTGGTGGGGAAACACGTGGTGTGGACAATGTGGTAGGCGGTGGAATGGTCGGTGTGGGTGGAGGTGGTGAGCCGGGAGTAAGCAATTGAGGTGTTGTGGGGGCGCGGTGTGTTGTGGGTGGTGGAAGTAGGAGGAAGAAAAGTATAGGAATGGTTCAGGGGCCGTGTGGTGGTGCGTTCTGGGGGGCGGTGCAGTGCAGCAGGCGGAAGTCGGAGGTGGTGAAGGTGAGGATGCTTTGTAGAGACACACGTGGTGGTTTTTATGAGTCCTGGAGATGTAATTCACGGTGACCTGGTAAGGGTTGGAGATGCTGGTGATGGTATAAGTTCCCATGAAATGCAGGGAGATTTTTCTGGGGTGGAGAGTTGAGCGACCACCACTTTCTTCTGGTTTGTAGGGACTGGAGGGCGGAAGGTCCTGCTGAACATCTTGGTGGTTTTGCAGGTGTTGAAGCCGCCTTTTGAAGTGTTGCAGAGGGTCAGAGGCTTGGGGTGGGGAAGGGGGTTCGAGGTGTTGCAGTAGTAGTAAGAGGAGCAGCGTTTCGCCGAAAACCCGCTCTTGGGGGGTAATGCCGTCGTCACGTGGGCAGGTGTTCATGCCCCACTGGATGATTTTCACGTAGGTGGGCCAATCCTCGTCTTGGGTGCTTTGGATCCTCGTTCTGATTTGATTTAGGAGTGTTCTATGGCTCCTTTCACACACACCATTTCCTTGGAGCCAGTAGGGGGAGGAGTGGGAGATGTTAAATCCGAATAAACTGGATAGTTCTTCCCATATGAGCCCGGTGAATTCGGGGGCGTTGTCTGAGTGGATGGCTTGAGGAACGCCAAAATAGGGGAAGACATGGCGAACGAGGGCGTCTGTTATGATGACGGCGGTGTGTTCCTTGGCAGGGCAAGCACTCAAGAATTTGAAATATACGTCGACGAAAGTAAAAATATATTTGTAGCCAGATTTAGGTGGTAGGGGACCGATGACGTCGATGGACGGTAGTTAAAAGGATTAAAGAATCCCCGAGCTAGACCTTACAATGAGATCATATAGCCCCGCTAGGTAACAGGAGGGCACTACCCCACCCGGCACGGCAGTCCTGGGCACGGCTCGAACTCGTGTCCCCCCGGTCCCGAGCTCGATGCTCTACCTCTGAGCCACCGTGCCCCCAAACGGACGGTAGTTGCCAAGGCTTATGGGCGGTTTTCCTTCCGGATGGGCTGGCGGTGCATGTATCCTTCCCCAGGCTGCATGCCCGGCAGGCTTGTGTGACTTGTTTGGGGAGGGCGGTAGTGATAAGAGCCCAGTACAGGTCGGAGAATACCTGAGTGAGTTTCTTTATGCCCAGGTGGATCCCGTTATCCGAGTGTAGGTGGGTGAGGGCGTCAAGGGCTGAGTCGGGATCCAGTACTATGTGGCTGGAAGGGGTGAATAACTGGTCCCCTTGGTGCTGCAACTTGGTGAACAGGTGTTGGGGAATCCAAGCAGGGCAGCCCTTTGTTTGCTAGTGTTGTACTAAGGTGGGCTGTTGGCAGAGCGATTGTATGGGCAGGCGAGACAGGGCGTCCGTGTTAGTGTGTAATTTTCCTAGGCGGTAGGCAATCTTGTAACTGAATTCTTCTAAGGCCTCGCACCAGCGGATAAGCTGCGCATTCGGGGTGGTGGATTGTCGGAGCCATTGTAGGGACTGATGGTCAGTTATTTTGGTGGCTCTGGTGCCTCAGAGGGAGGCCCGGAAGTGTTCAAGTGCCCAGATGATTCCGAGGCACTCTCTCGGTGACGGCGTAATTATGTTCCGCTTGGTTGAGGGTGTGGCTGGCACAATCTATGAAATGTTCGCGCCCTTCTTGAACTTGTGTAAGGATGGCGCTGATAGCCACTAGTAAGACGTCCATATACAGCCTGAATGGTAAGTCATAATTGGGGAAGGCGACGATGGGGGACGAGATGAGTTTTTCTTTTAAGGTGTTGAAAGCCGCCACTCGTTCGTCGTTCCATACGAAAGGTTCACCCTTCTTTGTGAGGTCATGGAGGGGTTTGGTGATGTTAGCAAATACCTTTACGAAGTGCCGGTAATAGAAGGTGAGCCCCAAGAAGGCGTGGACCTGGTGGATGTCTCAAGGTAGGGGTCGGTCTGCGATGGCTTGTGATGGCTCGCATTTTTCTGGATTGGGTGAGATGCCTCCTCCGGAAATAATATGTCCTAGGAAGGCCACGGATCATGCAGTTAGGACACATTTGGAGGGTTTGAGCTTTAACCCCGCTTGGCATATACGATCAAAAAACTTGTCTGAGGCAGTGGAGGTGATTGCACCAAGTTTTGCTGAAGATGATGATGTCACCAAGGTAGGCCAGACAGACCTCCCAGGTGAGACCGCTGAGGATGGATTCCAATAGGTGGGAGAAGATGGCAGGAGCGTTGCATAGTCCAAAGGGGAGGACGTTAAACTGATAGTGCTTGCCGTTACTGGTGGAGAAGGCAGGTTTACCTTGGTCTTCAGGGTGTACTGGAACCTGCCAATAGCCAGACTGGAAGTCTTGCGTGGAGAACCAGGTGGACCTGTGGAGCGAGTCTAGAGAGTCATCAATCCTGGGGAGAGGGGTGGCGTCTTTGGTCATTATGTCGTTCATGCGGCAGTAATCAACGCAGAATCTGAGGGTGCTGTCCTTCTTCACCAGAACAATGGGTGAAGACTAGGGGCTGGTGGAGGGTGTGATAATGCTGGCATTCAGCATGTCCTGGACCTGCCAGTCTTTTGTGCGTTGATGAGGATTTTTCCTGCGGGATGGTTGCCGGATGGGGGGCCCGGTGGTGTGGATTTAATGAGAGAGGTAAGTAGTGTGGCTTATATCAGCAGGTCCCACTGCGAATAAGTCTTGGTAGTCCAGGAGTAATTGGTGGAGTCTCGGCTTGGTGTGGGGAAAGGTGATCAGGGAGGGGGGGAAGGGAGGGAAGTCTTGGGTGGAAGGGGGGGTGATGGCTAAGTTGGCGACTTTCACTGCTCCGATGTGAGGTGGGAGGAAGGTGGGTGACATCAGACAGGAGGAGGGGGACCTGAGGGGTAAGTTCGGGGAGAAGAGGTTGGAGGTCCTGGAGGGTTTGTTGAGGGGGAGCCAAGCCTCGTGCTGGGGAGGGATGGTGAGGGTGGAGGCGATGGTCGCGGGGAAGGTCGGGTGGGTCAGGGGAGGAGGTGCGGGGCTAAGGGGTGACAACGGGGCAGGGGAGGGGGGGGTCCTGCACATACAGATGGGTTGAGGCGGGCCTGGACGTTGTCGGAAGAGGAGTCACCTCCCGTAGCAAATGATGTTTGTGTGGAGCTTCTGGAGGAAGTCCAGGCCTAGATTCCCGTTGTAGGCACAGCACCAGAAATCAGATATGATAATTCGGTGCTGGTCCGATACTTGTTGGTGAGTGTCAGTTTTTAAGGCCTGTGATTCCCCACGGATAGGCAAGGGGCCTTCCCCCACGTCTATGAGGCAGGCTGAGGTGGGGAGCAGGGGGGCCAAAGGCCGACTTATGACGGGAGTAGATATGCATATAGAAGCATGGTCTGGCGGCTCCCGTGTCCACCAGCAGTCTTGCCTTGCCCCTGTCTAGCCTCATTTTATCATAGACGGGGGGGCGGTATTTTCATGAGGTGCCCCCCGCCACTGTGGAGGCGTGCGGGGGTGGGCCTAAAAATCCAGTGCCATATCGAACGTCTCTTCTGAGATTTCACTGCCTTCCTCTGGGTCGGGGTTGCGGTCGTCGGTGGGGGTAGGGTCGGGGTTGTTGGTGTCCTCGTTGATGGCGGATATGCGGCAGCATCCTTGTGCATTGGCCTTCTTTCGGTATGCTTTCAATTGCTCGTGGTTGTTGTGCAAGGGGCAGCGGGTGCTGCATGCTGAAAATTCCCATGAGTTAATGGTGATGAGGTTTGTGATTTCTTTTTGATGGGGCCGCTTCTTTGTGGGATGGGCCCTGGGGATGGTGGGAGTGGGTGCAGGGGTGGTTTGCGTTGAGGGTGGTTGTTGTTGAAAGAGAGGTGGGGGTGGTCTGTTGGGGAATTTACTTTGAACCCCGATGTGTTGTGCAGTTGGGCATGCTGTGAGGAGGCGTCAAATTAGCTGGATGTCTCTGTCCAGGTCTCCTGACGGGTCATGTATGGTAAAGTGCTCCTTGACCGTGACCGTAAGTATCCATAGGAGAGTATTGAACAGGTGCTGGTCCCGGGTTTCTGCATTGGTGCCCGGGTACACGGCGGTGACAAGCCGCATTGCCTGGATCATTGTATTGTCCAAGCTACCATCATATGTTAGGGAGTCGAGTTGATATGGTAATGGCCTCTGTCACAGTTTTCAAGAATCTAGGCCATGTGAGGTCTGGGACAATTTTTGGTCAATATTCGCTACTGCTTTTCCCAGGTGAGGCAGAGTGACAGCTATTATCTGTTTATCACTGTCGAAGCCAATGTCTAATAATGGCTTGATCATTTCTGAGAAAGTGGTAATGTCACTTTGTTCCGGGCTGAACTTTGGTAGGGTATGTGTAGTTTGGCTGCCATTTTGAAAAATTTTCCTGTCCTTCTTTTTCCTATCGACTGGATCAAGAACCACTGCTAGCCACCAGTGTTATGCTACGTATTTGGGGGTCAACTACTTGTCCCTCAGACACGTATGCGAGTGGTAGGAGATTAACCTGCCACGTCTCTGAGGGTCAACTTCTCGCGCATCAAACATGCAGACTTACAGCGGGTTCTTTTTCAAGACCGGGTCAGTATACTAGGGAGAGGACAGGATACAAAAAAACGGCATTAACCAACTAACAAACATATATTTCAAAGTATAATCCCAGAGACATATGTTACATATACCATTACAGAGAAAAATGGTTTAGCTGGTGATTGGCTCTAGACAAGTTTACACAGAAGTTAGATAACTGCCTGCCATGGGAATGTATGGTAGTAGGAACACAGTATTCACAGCAATTCTGTTACACTGGTGTATTTAGCAAGTATGACTATAATGACCTCTATACCAAGAGTATTATAGCACTGTGTGGCACTGGCACACTAGTTACACTGATACATTCATCCTCGCGGAGGTGTGCTCGCGCGAGGTTAGTGTCGTGGTATCTCACAGGTGGGGGGGGGTGGACTGAACTATTTAACTACTAGGGAACACTCCAGAGGATAGTAGGTGTACTTCTAGCTTATCTTACGAGGATGCCGATCACAGGGGAGGGAGAAGTTAATATTTGGTATACAATGGGTAGCACTGTTTTCTCTATGTTAATTTGGTTTCCCAAAGAGCACTTTATTATTTAGTTACACTGGGGAAGGACAGCATTAGTAATAGAGCCAAAGGACTGCACTGTGCTCTGTATGCGGTACACCATCACTGTGAAAACACTAAGGCTCATCCAGTCCTACGGTACTGTGGCCCTCTGGGATATTATTTGAGCCAGTTCACTACGCATTACAGTCACGGCCGGGGGAATTCACTGGTCCATATTGGGCACACTTATACAACACTTTTCACTTTCACTGCTTGGGTTGTCTCCCAGTATCTCTGGCCGGTGGTGTTGTGAGAGGCTCACCCTTCCGGGAGCCCCTGGGAGGTGTGGGGCTTGGGACTGGGTCCAAAGAGGGACAGCAGACAGGCCTGACACACTCTCCGGGGAGTACTGGTCTGGGGCCCTCCGTCAGGTAGGCCTTAACCTGGAGTCCTGAGTAGGCCCCGGGGAGTCTGAGGGTCAGACCCACTGGAACCTGGGATCACAATCGGGACAGGACTGCAGCAACTGCTGGAGGGAGGAGTTGCTGACAGGGCCACCTCACGGCAACCTCGGGCTGGGGACGTCATCGACTGGACTCGTCACTCGTGCCTCATCTGGTGGGGCCTCTGCCTGGACAGCTGCACTGTAGGGGGAGGCTGGAGAGTGCCAAGACCCTGGATAGGGCCTCGCCAGTGCTCTTCCAACAATGGATCTCCCCTGGACGCCTCTCCAGTGGGAGAAGGAGTACGTCCCGCCCGGCGGCAGGAAACAGGGTGGGCCGGGCAAGGGACTTCCCCAACTGGAGACGCCCTAAGAGCAGAGGATGAGGAGAGGACGATGGCCTGCTCAGCCTCCCGTGTGCGGACGATGGCCTGCTCAGCCTTCCCTGTGCGGACGATGGCCTGCTCAGCCTTCCCTGTGCGGACGATGGCCTGCACGGCGGTTCCTCTACCTCGTCGGACTACAGGGAAAATACGAGTCTGGGTTCGCTCTACCCTGCCTCCTGAAGGGTGGTCTCCTGTAGGGGAGGAGCAGATGATGGCCTGCTCAGCCTAACCCCCGACACGGATGATGGTCTGTGTCGCGGTCCTACAGGAGACAGCAGCAGAGGGACAGACGATGGCCTGTCCTGCCTCACTCCCGACACGGATGATGGCCTGTGTCGCAGTGCTGCGAGAGGAAGTAGCGGAGAGATGGACAATGGCCTGTCCTACCTCACTCCCAACACGGACGATGGCCTGTGTCGCGGTGCTACTTTGGGGGGAGACTGCAGGTGAGGGGCAGACGATGGCCTGCCCAGCCTCAACCCGACATGAACGATGGCCTGTGTTGCGGCCCTGCAGGGGGTTGGCAACTGAGGAACGGATGATGGCCTATTCAGCCTCGGACCTGGTGCGGATGATGGCCTGCACCACGGCGTTGCTGGGAGTTAAGGAGAAAACGCCACCCCTGACCTGGTGAGTGGATTTTTCGCCTGGGTCTAGGTGCTGATTCCTGCTCCCCTGGTGTCATGTTGATTGGGAGCAAGAGGGGCGCCGGGGATTCGGACAGGTGAGCTGCTCCTGCCCGGAGTCACTCTGTGTAGGCTGCACTCCCCCCGTGGTCCTTCATAGGCTGGGAGTGTCACTGTTGTCTGCAGCCGAGAGTTGCCCCGCCATATTTTCTAACTCACGCATTTCAGTTTGCTTGTTGTTTGTTTGAGGGTATGGTGTCTGTTGTCGTGATGGCAGCATGTGGTTGTGTAATATTGCTGCTGAAGAGTGTGATGCTGTTTAGTGTTTTGTACAGTTGGTGCTGGTGTTTGTTTTGTGATCAAGTGTTTGCAGATAATTATTCCAATTTAGTGTTACCTGCTCAGATATTGTTTATTTGAGTGTTGAGTGCTTGTATCTGTTGTACGGTGTCTTGTGTATGGGGTGTTGGGGAGTGTTGTAGTGTGTCACATTGACTGATGAGGCCTTGAATATCTACTGTGAATTGGATTCTGTCTCTTTGTGTTGCCTCTAGGGATGTGTCTTCTGTCTGCATTTTGAATAGTTGTACTGAAATGTGCACACTGGTGTTGATGTTTGTGATGGGTGTACTGTCTGTTTCAAAGTGGTGTTCTGTTTCAGTTGTGAAGGCCTCCCAATTGGCTTTCTTATAATTAGTTAATGTGTGTCTGTAGCAAGCTATGGTGATTCTGGTTTTGGTAGTGATGATGATCAGGAGATGGTCAGAGCCAAGGGTTTTGACCACTCTCCAGGATGTTGTGGATGCAAGGTTTGGGGAGCAAAAGGTGATGTCTGGGGATGATGGGAGGAAGAGGGCTTGGTGTAGGATATAGGTATGTTGATGGAGATTGTTGAGGATGAAAAGATTATCTGTTTGGGATTGTTGTACCAGCTCTCTGTGTCAGGGTTGTTGACATGCCATGCTGATGCCTTGGTGCTGAAATCACCACCCAGGATGATGTTGAGTATGTTAGTGATGTGGTGTATTTGAGGAGAAAAACTGTGCGGTACTGTGGGGGACGATTGGGGTAGACTGTACCTATTTGCGATTGTTATGTGTGATCTGTTGTCAGTGTGTATTTTAAATGATTGTATTTCTGTTGTAGTGTCATGTGGGGGAGAAGTGATGTTTGTGTGCACTAGTATCTGAAAAGTTGATGGATTGGTGTACTGGGGCGATGGGTCCACCACCACTGCCATGAGCCCAGCCTTGTCTGATGGTGGCGAAATTATGAAATGTAGGTGTTTTTTGTGTTCTGCGTAGTTTTGTTTCTTGTAAGATACCAATGTATACGTTTTGTTGTTTGATGAACTGGGAGAGTTCTTGTTTTTTTGTGTTTATACCATCTACGTTTATTTGAAATATGTTAATGTCATGTGCACAGTGTGTGTTAGGTGCTGCAGCACGGGGGGTAGGTGGGGGTGTGGGTGGGGGAAAGGGTTGGAGAAGGTTGTGATAGAGATAAGGGTTGGAGTAGATTAGACTGGGGTAGAATGGGAAGGGCTGGGGGATTGGATGGTGTTGGAACAATTGGTGGATTAGTCCGAGGAGGTGTGGAGGAAGTAAAAGAGGGGCTGGTGGGGGGGTTAGAGGGTGGGGAGAAGGAGCATAAGAAGCAGGTCCAGATGTTTGTGTAATGTTCTTTGGATGCAAGTGCTGTGCAGGTGAAATGGATCCAGCTTGCAGGAATTGCACTGAACTGAACCGTTTGTCTGTCAACTCGAAGTGATGTGTTTTGAGCATGTTGGACATATGTATTTGATGATGGGTCCTAGATTGCTCTCAGTGTCACCAGCTAGAAGACGTCATCAAGAAATGACCGCCGGAGAGTCATTTCTCGGTGTGGAAAAAACAGTGTTGTTATATGTGTCGTGTTGGGAGATTTGGTACTTGCCCGTGCGACCGAAGCCACTCCCAGGTTCTCACGCTCTGTGAGGGGCTGGGGGGGTTTGCAGTGGTTCGGCCCCCATGCTGTCCTCCTCCTCCTCCACTTCGACAGCCTCTGGGGGGTAGACACATGACAAAGAAATCACTGCTCCAGGTCACAGTAGTTGATTATATCACATACAGTACTGCATACAACTTTAGCCTACAGCTCACCAAGTTCATGTTAAAAAAAACAACAATAGCGACTGGATAATCAAATAAGCTGCTCCTTCTTTAAAATATTGGTGGACTAATGACAACTACAGCCACAGGCTTGA
>JAGKTI010037370.1:0-10907 GCA_018397915.1 Birgus latro | reverse complement strand
TGTGAATATAAGTTAAGGTGGGAACTCTGATAGTGAAAAGTAGTGGGAAGTATTTAGCGTGACAATGAGTGAAGGGTGTTGTGAAGATGAGTTAAAGATGCTGAGTGTGAATATGAGTGGGAGGTTTGAGTGTGATAAAGTCTGGTGAGAATGAGTGTCAAAGCGAGTGCAGGGTGTAAGTGTACGGACAGGTTAAAGTGGGAGCTGTGTGTGTGTGTGTGTGTGTGTGAAGATGAGTGGGTGTTGTGAGAGTGAAGAGGAACGAAAATGATGGCAGGGCATGTGAAAGAACAGCTCGATATGAATCAAACAAGTGTGAGAAGGTGAGAGAGGAGCGAGGTAAGGGGGGAAAGCAGGAGGGGGGGATGGGGACGAGTAGGGAGGGGAGGAGGATGGGGGAAACGAGAAAAAGGGAGCAAGAGAAGAGGGTGGGAGATATGGGGAAAGGCAGGGAGAGGAAGGGAGAAACTGTGGAAGAGTAGAGAGGGGAGAAGAAAAGAGGAGGGGAAGAAAGGTGGTTAAGTGAAAGGAAAAAAGTGCAGAGGAAAGAGGGTGTATGGCAGGTGAGGGAAAGAGGGTGTATGGCAGGTGAGGGAAAGGAAGACAGAAAAAAGAAATTCTGAAGAAGAGGATGTGAGGATGGCGAGGGGGAAGGGAGAGGAGGAGGAGGAGGGGGGGGAGGGGTTAGTATGATAAAAAAAAAAGTGTTGAGTGTGAAGGAAGAGGAAGAAGGGGTAAGAGTAGCCAAGAGAAGTGTTCAGGTGGGGAGGATGATTCATACAGGTGTGACTGTGTATGTGGGAGAGGGGGAGAGGGGATTGACGTAAGAGAAAGATAATGACAGCTAACATGTGTACAGAAATCGTGTGTGTTTGTGTGTGTGTGTGTGTGTGTGTGTGTGTGTGTGTGCGTGCGTGCGTGCGTGCGAAATAATAAAGGGCGTGAGGAGGAAGAGAGGTTTGAGAACGAAGTAGTTGAAAAAAAAGTAAAGAAAGAAAACTGAAAAGAGAGCGGTGTGAGGAAAAGGTATGAGAGATAACGAGAAAGAAACAGAAAAAAGGAGTAGTGGAGAGAAAGGGAAGGAAAGGGAAGGGGGGGGGCTGTTAAAGACGGAGAGCGCCAGTGAGTGAGGGAAAGAGGTTGTAAAATATTAATAGGATTCGTGTGTGAGACAATATGAGAGAGAGAGAGAGAGGTGGGGCAAGGAGGGTGCGAGTAGATGTATGTGTTGGTAGTCTGGAAGAGAGAGAGAGAGAGGGGGGGGGGGGAGGGGAGCGTTAGTAGAGAGGGTGGGAGTTGAAGCGTGTGTTGGTGGGAGGTGGCCTGAAATCGATCCCTGGTGCAGTAAGTTATATATACCCTTCTTGGTACTCTGCCTCGGCCTCACATCTGGAGAGGGAGACGCAAAGACAGACCAGATATTTCATTGCTTCAACCCCCCCCCCTCTCTCTCTCTCGTGTGTGTGTGTGTGTGTGTGTGTGTGTGTGTGTGTGTGTGTGTCTATGTTTACCCGCTGTTTTAAATCCAGTCGCCAAGGTAACCATAACAAATAACTTTTGCCCCTTCTTTTATGTTGAAGCACCTGGAAATCACTTGCATCCTTCCTTCCTGGGAACCAATACGTTTTTGTCTGAATATTTTGACCTACACGGCGTTTTCTCCTCAGTGATAATGTATTTGTATGAGAAGGAAGCGCCATTGTCCTTGCATTTTGCTTAACAGTCACGTAGGCTACTTCCTAGCGAAATTGCCATCCCACCATGCAACTGATTGTTTGATTGTGTTACAGGGTATGGAATGCTATAATTCTTCATTATTTCACTTTGTATCAGCTTCACATTACCAGCTTCAATACATCTATAATCCCATGGTGTGAAAAATGAGTTGCGGAATAGTAAAAACAAAGCTGTAAACAGAGATGTGCCTGTTGTGTTCGCGGTGTTCACCCAATCTCAGCTCGATATTCAAGTAGGGGTCATGGCTCATTTCCGTCAAGATAAAGTGAAAGGGCTATCGGTACACCGAAAAGAGAGTTATTTCTGATCCTTGTCTAGTTGATCAGTGTTGCTCTCTTAGTATTATGGTTAAGTGAGGTGATCCGGGAGTGACGTGTGTGGTGTGAGAATTGAATCATGTGTCTGTATTGTGATTTTTTTTTTCCCCCGTGCTGTGCTTATTGAGCTGTATGTAGTATTCTTTGTGTTTCGTTTTCTTTGTAGATGTTCCTGCGTGGTCGTTGCGTTATAATTTTGTGATATCCTGTTGTGTTATGTGTGATATTCTGTGTTCTGTGTGGATATTTGTGTTTTTTGTGTAATTAGATGGTCCATGTATTTGTTGTTTGTTGAATTCTTTGTGGGTTTTGATACATGGTGTTTCCTGGTATTATGTATGTTCACACATGTCGTGTGTCTGTGTGGTGATATGTTTGGATATACACCCGTCAGAAAAAAAAAATCGTTACTTTTTCCGCCGCTCTACTTTGAAACACTAGGTGAAGCGAGTGGTATTAATACTAGAGCCTCGTTAACAGTTGGTAGGCCTGTGCTGTATATGAGCAGCAGCTGGGGACGGGAGTGGCAGTGAGTAGAGGATGACCCATGGAAGGTATATTAGATCCCTCTTAGCACAGCAAGAATTCCTTAAAGCTGTGGGTGTCTGTGGTTAAAAAGATGTTTAGAATTAAGGACTGTGTCGAAGTCACGGGCGAGTGAATACAACCATATTCCGATACAATGAATGGAACTGTTCCGAAACATCACAAATGAGATGTCAGCACGGACAGCAGTAGGATATAGACTATAATAAAATTGTTAAAATAAACAAATATTATTTAATAACCAGTACCAACATCAGTAACAATACTACTGCTACTACTACACTTAACCACCACCAGCACCACCACCACTACTGCTGCCACTGCTACAGTACTACTATTACTACGACTACTGCTGTTACTACGACTACTACTATTACTACTACTACTACTACTACAACTACTACTGCCACTACTACTACTACTACTACTAAAATTCATCATCATCATCATCATCATATTTAAATAAATAAATATCTAAAACATTACGTGACCTATTCCGCCAACCAAGAGTTCCAAGCCATCGCGGTGAGAAAGAAATAGAAAAGTTAAAAGAGATAAGCACCTGTGGATTTTATTCCCAACCAACCCTGTCTAGTACTCAGTGTAAGGTTCCCCTGCCCCAGTCACATCATTCAGTCGTCGTGACATGGATGCAACCTGCCCTTTACAGTTATATCACCTCCGAATCGCCTAGTATCGTATATTATATGAAGCTTCGTTGGATTCATATTCCTCGTGAACGGATGCACTCATTCATGCCTACAGGCCGAGAATATAGGGGTACACTTGCCTCAAGGAGTTCCTCTACTCCCTGTGTTACCTCCTGTCAAGGATTCTCACGACTTCCACGGGACTCGCCATGCCAGCCAAGGTTGAAGGGCACGTAAAGTGGTACCACGTACGGAGGGGTTATGGCTTCCTGATTCGCCGTGACACGGGGGCGGAAGTGTTTTTACACCGCTCCTCCATTGTGGCCCCCAACCCAGCCCACCCTGTGCCTTCTGTTGCTGCTGGCGAGGTGGTGGAGTTTCTGGTGGAGGAGGACGCTAAGGGCCCTGCAGCTGCCTCTGTTACCGTCCCTGCAGGTCAGGCAGTTCGGGGTTCTCTCCACGCCCTCCCCCGTCATCGTCGTCGACGTCAGCCTCCACCTGCTGCTCCTGCCTCTTTCTCTGCCTCCTCTGTCTCTACCATCATCGCCATGTGTGTGGAGGTTGCCAAGGCCTTCTCGGGAGGAGATTTGGCAGTTTTCGCCCAGAGCCTGCCTGCCATTTTCCAGGCCAACGGGCTCCCTGTCATTTCTATCCCCGGGTCTTTTTCCTCCACACCTGTGGTGCAAAGGAGGCCTGGGAGGAAGGCTCCTCGACGCCATCCTGGGCCGTCTGCGACCACCACCTCCTTGGTGCCGAGGGTGCTGCAGCTGGAGCCCTCTACTCCACCATCGAGGATCCAGCGGTCGGGACGAGCTGTCTCCCGCCGGTCTGCCTCTCAACCCCTCTCTGAGGTACCCATGGAGGTGGGGGATGTTCCACATTCTTCGCCCTTGGAGGATCCTGCGGTGCCTATGCCTCCTCCTTCACCACCACTATCACCACTACTACCGCCGCCGCCGCCACCACCACCACCAGAGGACCAGGCACCAGCGAGCCCCAAGCCTTCCCGCTCGTCACGGCACATCTCTTGGGATGACTTCGCCTCCCTTCCACAGCTGGGCCTCGAGATCTTCGAGGACCAGCTGTGCCACTTCAAGGACGTGGCACCGGAGGAGCATGACGAGCGGGAATACACCAAGGGGGAATTCCGGCGAGCCTTGCTCTCTTTTAACGAGCTGCGCCGGGGGTCCCTCCAGGCAGTTACCAACCGCGAGGAGTGTCGTATCATCTCATACACCCTCGGAGTCGTGAAGTCCCACCTCGCTGCCAGTCCTGCCTCTGACTCGGACTCAGACTCAGACTCCGATTCTACTGCATAACCTGCTATCAGTCTTCGCCGCCCTGCCTACTAGCCCTACTGCTCCTGTTTTGTAGTGACCTTTATTCAGCCTTAAGTGTTACTGGCCAAGGAGCTCGGGTTTATAGAAGCAAGAGCAGGCGTCGGGAGGATCTCATTCTAAATCTCCATCTCTACTTTAAATCTATAGTGAAGACGGCGAATGTAAGAATAGTCTAATACCAAGAATAGCCTCGTTTCAAGTTAGAAGTAATAAGGCCAGCTCTCCAACGTATACTTCCACGAAAGGGCTAAATTAATGTATTTTTAAACTTTAATACTAAAATAATTCACTATTAGTGTGCTACTGTAATTAAGTGTGTTACGGTAATTACAGCGTAAGTTTTGTAGTAGTGAACTACTTAACTGATGTTTCTATTCACATTAGTAATTTCCTCTTATGAACACATTATTGTAAAGACTTTGTATGTTGGTGTCTGTTTGTATATATTTGTTTGGCTTAATGGCCTACCAGGGCCGATAGCCATAAAGCAGGAAAAAAAAAAATCCTGTCAAGATGTGGCATGGTGGCAGTAGCAGCGTAAATATCGGTGACTGAACGGGCATTCGTACTGTGACGACGGACGTGAGTGGTGGGTATGTATGCCAGACGTCATGATGGCTAGTAATATTATGTAAATAGGGGAGTGATTAAAACACCACCATAGACCTTCATGATATCATCATCAGCCGTTGAGGTCCACTCAGGACCGGCCTATCCCTACCGAAGCAGGGACGATACAAGCCATGTATCTTTACCCAGTGGCTTAGGCTGTCTGGTAGAGACTGTATGTAAGGTGAGAAGTGCTTGTGAGTGTAATTGTTGTGTTGTAGTGGCTTTGGATGTGTGTAGTCTGTGAACCAAGTGTAATCGGTTCGAAGTGTAATCGGTTTGCCTTAAGCCGATTGGGTGCGAACATACTTGTATGCGACACTGGTTCAACCACAGCACCCCTTATGTCCGCCAAGGTAGTAAGTGGCTTGGTGAACGCTTCCCAAAGTTTTTACAACTCTGGCGGGAGGTGAACCCGCGCCCACCAATATATATATATATATATATATGCCGGTAGCCTCCATTTATATCTCTGCAGTTGGTATTCTGTATAAACATACAGAGCGCCAATAATCGTGTTGCGGTTTTGTCCGAAGGTTAAATATAACTCGTGAAACATTATGAACCGTCCGTATGACAACTGGCGGAATATACCAGACGGTTAGCTCGTCGACTTATGTTTTCATCAAATTTTACGACACAACCGTTGGCGCTCAGAGTACGCGTAATAAATGTTGTTTCTGGTGATGTTTTAATCACTCCCATATTTACATAATATTACCAGCCATCATGACGTCTGGCATACATACCCACCACTCACGCCTGTCGTTACAGTACGAATGCCCGTTCATTCACTGATATTACGTTACTACTGCGACATTTCCACATCTTGACAGGTAACACAGGGGATATAGGAACTCCTTGAGGCAACCGTATGGACTCAACATGTAACAATGCCCGCAAAGCCTCGGATGTATTGACCCCACACCTAATGATTTTTTTTTTTTTTTGACGTGTACATATAGGTGGTCTGTGTGTTATGGTTTGGGTTTGTTTCTAATGTGTTCCCTTTCTGTTTGGGTGTTGTATATATTTAGTTTTCGAGTGAGTCGTTACAAGGGCCTACTACCCGCTCAGAGCTGGTGTACGTACCTTCCAATAAATAAATTTCTATCGGGATTATTACTCATGCATAAAGCATTATACCAGTATTATATTCAACCCAGACATTTTACTGATGCTCTAAATGAGATTTACACTGAAAAGTTCTCCATAGAGTTTGCTAAAAGCTATGAAAGCGTATTGCCTGTGTTTATATTCAGCACATTGTTACCAAGTGTTATGAATCTCAGTTGTTGGAAATGTTTATCAAACAGTTTCCAAAGATGTAATCTTTCATTTGGCAAATCCTGACATGATTCTATCCATTATACACTGAATAATAGTAAGCACTGCACGGCCGAAATCTTACGGCGCCGAGATCTGCGACCGGAATATTTAAAGGCATGGTATTCCTCTTGCTTTGAGAAAACGTCTAATTTCTGCTACAGTCTATTTTTCCACATATATTTTAGCCGCACAGTGGACCATGACACAATATTTTCCGAATTTATCACCTGATTTCAAAAGGCATGGGCATCCGGTGTGGTGTACACACATCATCAGCGCCGCCCTGGGCCCCTGGCGCCGGGCACACAAACTTCACGCTACCCATGAGATTTTTTATTATTATTATCATTATTTTTTTAAGATTCGCCACACTGGTGTGGCACGGGCTCGGGGTGGAGAGCCCGTCAGAGAATGGCAGTAAATAAACAAGGGGGCGTCCTCTGCATGGCGACAGAGGACGCTGGCGTGGGGGGGGGAGAGCCCATCCCCCCATAATAACAAGGGGGCGTCCTCTGCATGGCGACAGAGGCCCCCATGAGAAAGCCCCGCCACGTAGGCTCATTGGGTTCATACGATCTTTGATCGGTGTAAGTACCATATTTCCTTCATTTGTTTTGTAAGATACAATTTCGTTATACCCATTTACCATTTTCCTTACAGATGTACATTCACCACCTAAAAACATGACAGTGATCAATACTCAGCAACATGATAATCGCATGTAGACTGTAGACTGTCCCTAAACTGAGATTGACGCAACCTTCCATTTCTGTTATATTTTGATAAAGAGGCCATTTTTTTCTCCAGTATTATATGTAGATAAATCAACAAATATCCTATTTTCAGTAAAGTAACACAAATAATTGTATAACAGAGGGTAATTCAAGTTGACCCCACTTTTGCATTTTACATTAAATTGTCTGGCGAGCGTTGGCATCTTCTTCCAGTTTGTGGGGGCTCCCATTGCCTTGCATAGATTCACGATATGCAGTCACGATTATCAGTTCCAAACTTACGAAATAAAACTTTAGCTGCTTTGAATCTTATTGGTAGGCAGGGGAGATCTCATTCAGTTCTGACACTGTTTCGAAACAGTCCCGGGTAAGGGACATCTCATCTGTACACTGTGTTATGAGGACGCGATTGTACGAGACGCCGCGTGTGTTGGTTTGAGTCACTGTGAATTGCGTCGGAGTCATGGTGTGGAATCTCTTACCAGTGTGTTGTGTGATTGTTTGCAGAGTTCAGGTAAGTCTTTGTCATTTACGTCAGTATGTTTAACGTGAGTTTTTAGTGTCTTGTCATAACCAGTCAACGAACTAAATTCTCTGTAGGTCAGGTTTCACGAACGTTAGAGTTGCTTAGCATAGTTACAATAGTCAGTGTGCTTGTTGTTGTCTTTCGAGCAAGTCATTCTCAGAACGGCGTTACTGGACTTTTATTATTGTTGTCGTTATGACATACCCTTTTTGAAGACAGATTTGTCTTGAATTTGTGCGGCGGGGAAATACAATGTTATTCATGTTCGATTGGGTAATATTAAAGGAGATAACAGTCCTTGATTTTGATTTTGATAACTTGCAAGTTTGTTGTGTCCACATCAATTGTCAGCGTCATTCTGATGTAAGTAAATGTTATTCTCAGCGTTTTTTGGGTAAGGATGTTATAAAAGTGTTAATCATTCTTGAGAGGGTTTACATCATCCGACAAGTATATTCTGCGTACATTACGTGACTGAAGGGGTTGCTGATTACGTTCCACACCGATGTGTGGAGAACTACTGTATCCTTCACCTTCCTTTTTTCCCGTCTTTCTTCCAAACGCCTTGTCAGTTTGGAGCCATTCTTTTATTTCTTCGTCGATTCGCATCAGAGTTTACACCATTGTTCCTTGGGACCAGTAGCCTCAAATACTCATTTCATTTTCCATTATTTGACCATTTTATAGGTATATACAAATATGCGACGTTGGGATCTTACGTTCTTGTATATTCATTAATCACAATGGGAATGTATCCAAAAGCATGGTAGTGTACTGTAGCTGAGTGGAGACCATCTTGCTTTCCCCTGGGAATGTTCGCAATCTTTCGTATTGTATTAGGCCAGTTGAGGCAGTAAGGTTGTAGGTAATTGTTATCTTGTCCAGTGCAGTATGATATTGGTTTTATATTTTTGCTACTGCCTGACGATTGTATTCAGCTTAGGTGAGACCTGTCATATTGAAATGCTAAAAGGAAAAGGACAAGTTTTTCATATGGAAATCCATATCATGTAACAAATTCATTTTAATTCGTGACGTCACAGGTGCGTTATGCCAGAACGGTATGATAGACGAACCTGGGCCACTACTCTAACTTGAATACCAGTTTGCGATTTCATGAAAATCGAGGAGCCATAGTTATGAGCAAGGAATGAATTTCACTGGTTACTTTTTAAATAGAATCTGCAGTGTGACTGCAGTTTGGTATCATGTAAGCTAAAAAAGGTTAGGAGTCCGTTTCAGGCACGAACCGATGCGTCGTAACACAGCTAGGTACACGTATAATAACCTTTCAGCTCTCCTCGGTAAGGTCGGTTATAACTAGTGCTCTTCTGCCCTAAAGGTCGTGCTGTTCACTCATCCTTTCACTAGATTATGAGAAACGTAAACAAATGAGATATGAATTGTCTTCTTGGACTACGTTTTAGTGTCACAACGTTTTTACGAATGTTTGAGCGTTTTTTTTTTTTTTTTTTGTAAATTTTATCGACTGTGGCATTTACAGGTGCAGTTTGTTTATAAGGAGAAATGTCGAAATCTGTCCCAAATGTCGAACTGGTGCAATTATGTTGTGCTTAGAAATGTTTGATCAGTCGTTATTGGACGGTGAACGGGTGATGCGAGGGATGCTTAGCGTTCAGTTTGGATAATTCTTTCAGTCTCTGGACATATTTTATATTCTTGTGTCTTCTAACAGTTTTTGTTCAGTTAGAGAGTTTTTCGCACTAGACGAGTTAGGTATAATGCTTCCATTAATTCCTCCACAATTTGAGGTCTCGCTAAAATCAGAGTCGACTGGTTAGCAAGAGTATCTTTCATCACCATAATTATGGTGTTATTGATTCAGGGAGAATGTCAGAGTCAAAGGGTTAGCGACGGTCTGGTGCATTTGTTCTGCTTATAAATAAAGGTATAGTTGGGGGCGCCTACCATCTTAAAACTAAAAAAACGTGTTCCAGGCTAGATATCAGAAGTGACCTAATTTTTAATTACCTATGGGGAAATCAAGCAAATAATGTACATGTCTGGTTCCCCAGCTCACCACGGTTGATGCAGCACGAACCTCCAGTCCCATTGTACACTTCAACTTGAGTTTAGCATAAGATTGTCTTTACCGTTCCATTTATTTCTTAATTTACCAGAGACAGAAAAAGGGAATAGGAAGAAGAAAAGAAAAAATAAGAGAAAAATGACGTTACCTTTCTTTCAGAAAATAGGAATGAAAAGGAAAGAGAAAGAAAATATCACTGGGGTCCGACCACCTGTTCAGTTTCTCGGGGATACTGACTGTGAATAAATGGGGCAAATGAAACAGTGAAGTCACCATAAGAAAAAAGAAAAGTGTAGGCGGCCTGCAGGCTTTTTTCTCCTTACTTTATTTTTCATAATTACCTCCGCCAAGGAGGTTATGTTTTACCCCGCATTGGTTTGTCTTTCTGTCTGTTAGCAGGATTACTCAAAAAGTTATGAAAGGATTTTGATGAAATTTTATGGAAGGGTCGGCCATGGGCCAAAGAAGAAATTATTAAATTTTGGGGCGTATGCGGATCCGAATCCGGTGTATCCTGCACAATATCTCCAAAAGTTATCAGTGAATTTCAATGAAATTTTGTGGAAAGGTGGGGCATGGGCCAAGAAAGAATTGATTAAATATGGGGGCGGATCCGGATCCGGATCCTCTTTAATGGCATTGGCGGAGTCATGCGCTGTCTGAGCGCTTTATAGTTTCACTGGCTACACTTCCACAACTACCTCTTCCCTCCCTCCCCCCGTTTACTGTCCTCACAAATGCAAACGCTTACCATCCACTCACACGCTGCAGTGCCACCTGCGATTGATTATATACTGAGGATTTGATGATACATAGGCCAGATAAGTTACTGATCACTCATTGGGACAGGTGATGGGAGGGAGTCAGGAGCCTTTGGTGGAGTTACCTCGTCCATCTCAACACTTTTTTTTTTTTTTAGTACAAGTTAAGAGGTATTTATTCGAACTGGAAAGGTAGATATTTTGTAGCCATGGTAGTGGGTTAGATACAGCCATAGTAGTGGGTTAGATACAGCCATAGTTGTGGGTTAGATACAGCCATAGTAGTGGGTTAGATACAGCCATAGTAG
>JAGKTI010037368.1:0-10907 GCA_018397915.1 Birgus latro | reverse complement strand
GTGTGTGTGTGTGTGTGTGTGTGTGTGTGTGTGTGTGTGTGTGTGTGGTTGGGTCGAGGACTGGCAAGGAAAGCATATATGTCAGAAACTTTTGATAATACATGACCTGACAAGAAATCATGCAAATGAAGGAAATTTGTTAGCGTTAGCGTTCGATGTTGATAAAGAGAATTCATCATCATCATCATCATAATGATCATCATCATCATCATCCTGACTCCATTTCTCAGAACCAAGCTACACTGGATAAGCAGCATCATTAAAACAGGAATAGGAAGCATACACGAAGAACCACTAGAAGAGTGCCTAATGAAATAGTCCACACAGCCATTTAGTTGTCATTAAGATCTCCGTTTTGCTCTACACCATCGCCCTAGACAAACAAAAAGCAGCAAGCACAAGATCCAACACTCACACCCTGCAGCTGGGCTAAGGGCAGAGCATTTGACTTAGGCTGGTGATCTTGACCTTCGACCAATTATCCTAATACTGATTTTCATAAAATCTGTCTAATACTCAACTCTTCTTTGAAGTTTGGAGGAAATCAAATCAAAAGTGTTAGAGCTGGCCTTAGCCTGTGACCTTGACCTTCGACCTATTCATCAAAACAAATGTCTTCTTTCACTGAAGGGTGAATAAAAGTGTCACCACGAACAGTTCCTTTTGCAGTATAAGAAAGCTTCGAACCGCCACTTCAGCACTGGACAACAAGTGTTCGTTTGGTGTAAGACCCCGGCTATGACTTCTCTCCAGCAAGTGGCAAGGGTAGTGAGGGAAGAAGCGTTGGCTCCCAAGTGTACAACAGGGATATTTCATAGACGTTTGCTTCATGACGCTCGACCATTACAAAAGAATATCTGTACTTCTTCCACCTTAAGTTGGCCCAGTTTTCTCTCCTTTTGGAGCTTGTGTCATATAGCTCAGTGGCTCAGTGACAATGCAATGGCTTTACATCCTTTCCTTGGTGCATCTTTGTGACTAGCAACCTAATTCAGTATTAATCTATTGTTATAGCTCAGATTCAAGATAGAGAGATGTCAGTTTTAGGTCACGTTACAGTAAGAGTACAGACTACAAGAAATGCAGTCAAGTAAACGAGAATGGTAAACACAGGTAACAGCTTGAACTATCGTGCACCGTTACAAGTGAGACGTATTCTAGACCAGCTTGATAACAGTGAAGTATAGCACAGTTTTTAACAATGCAAACAGTAGCATAAAGAATAATAATAATAATAAAAAAAATATTACGATAAATACTTCTCTCCATAATCCATCTAAAGTACACATTTTATACTTTCTTACTCCACATCTTTCCCGAATCTTTATCTCTTATCCTACCCAAGTTATCGGCTTACATGTATTCCTCCTGCTTTAAAATTTTTATATTCATGCCATATCGGGGCCTCGTACCCACACATCAGTATAGGCACTATATTTTATTTACACTAACATGGTCCTAAACTGCCATCTCTCCATCATGAATGTTGAGCTGAAAGATGACATTAGCACCAAAATATGATGCTTGTCGTGAAGAAATGTTAAGGAAAAGTTGTAAGTTAGTTATTTTTTTTTTTTTTTACCACTGTGCTGCTTCAAATAAACCGGAAAAAGACGAGAATCTGGACAAAGCTACAGTATAGGAAGTATAACACAACTCCATGCAATCCTCTCGCAGTTTCTCCAAGCCGCCATCTACTTGGTATCAAGGTTTTTAATTCCGTGAACCACTCTACTCGACATTTATTTCTGTATTTACCTCTCTTCGTCCCCTTCATGGCAGTGAAGCGCTTAAATTCATGCACTAAAAATGAATATGTTTCAGTTCATCATAAAATTACTATCTATCTCTATATCTATCTGTCTGTCTATCTATTGCCAGACTCCTTAATCCCTGTAAGGGTGACCAGAAACAAATCGCCTCAAAGACGCCGTTTCCTCTGCCATTTGCCTGCCCTTCCTCCAACTCACACCTCCTCTCTCATATATCTCTCCACTCCAGCACTCCATCTCAGCTTTAGTTTCACCCTCCCCCTCTCCTAGTTTCACCCCCCCTCTCCCTCTCTACCTCACTTACATAGACACTTCTAATCAGTCTCTGGTACTTACATTGTGAATACATTTTTCTCATACACCGTCAAATTACTCTCATCTGCAAACAGCTTTTAGTTTTCTCCGTTCGCACACATTCACTGAACTCTAAAGAAGTCTCCAAAAATCCCAGATATAAATAGCGTACAACATGGCATTATCATCTGTGTATATCAGGTTTGAATATTCAGTCACTCAACATTCATCACCAGCGGCGCTTTCGTCTTTTCAACTTTTGCTTTGACCTCTTCCATAACCCGGGAGATATATATACACAAGCGTTTTGCAACAACCATAAAAAACGCTTTACAGCATTCAACAGTTTTCCTTCTGCATCATACATATGCAACACCTTTCATACTCCCTCCCCGTTCACGCTGCCCATATGCCTTTTCCATAAATAACCCGTATTCATTACATCATATGTATAGGGCAATAACTTTTAAACGCTATTTCCATTATCTGCCTTCCTGCAAAAAATTTATAAACGCACTTTCTGTCACTCGGGAAACCTCCCTGTTCATCATGCACTGGATTACCAGATATTCTGGCGACTGTCCAATCTTTTTTTCGCCATTTTTTTCTGTATAAATTTGCCTTCATCGCTCAGCACACTTGTTGCAGGATAATTTCTGCATTCGTTTTGGCCACCGTTGCATGCATACAAGAGCACAATAACTGGCTTTTCCATTCATGCAAGTTTGGCTTATTTCCCGTATATAGTTCACTGCACCTCCTCCACTGTGGTTTATGATTTCTACCTATACTTGCAGCCTTCCCATTCTTCAGCCTTTTTATGCTTCTCTGCCCCTCTGTTACTGACACATCTTCCGATTCCATTCCGTTCTTTCGCACGACTCGGTATGTTTACAACTGCTCTGCTCTCGTCATTTCTATCTTAGGTACTTTCTCTCTGTCCATTATTTATCTCCCATCTTTTTTTTTGGGGGGCATCGTTAACTTTTCGTCTTTTATTTTCTTCCATATTTCACAAATTTATCTCTACATTATTACTCATCAGCTTTCTTCCAGTGTCTTCGTTTACCCTTTTTTGGGTATGGGGGGGGGGGGGGGGGCGCTACTAAACCTAACACAGACCCATGGGTAGCGGCAAATAGGAATACCTAAAAAAAAATCCATTGCATAAGATTCTGGAAATCTGTCTTAGCTGTGACGCAGAAACAGTCTGAATCGAAAAAATCGTGTTAAAGTAGACGCTATTAAACTCAGAATCTATTGCCCGTAAATAATAAGACAAAACATGTTAAACATTTCTGTCTATCTATAGCCAGTCGCTTGAATCCCGTAAGGGCTGACCACAAACAAATCGCCTCCACGTCGCCCTGTCCCTCGTCATTTCGCTCCCCTCCCCTCAGCTCACACACCTCCCTCTCTCATACACACGCCTCTCCACTCCATCTCTCCATCTCATCCTCGGTCTCCCCCTCACTCTCCTACCATCCACCTCTCTCACATACACACTCCACGTTAGTCTTTCACTGTCCATCCTCTTCACATGGCCAAACCACCTCAGTGAATTTCTCCTAACGCTTTCCATCACATCCACATCCTCACCACAACGCTCTTTCACTTCCTCATTTGTCAGTTTGTCTCTCCACGTAACTCCACATGCTTCTCTCAAAGAACTCATTTCCACTGCTCTCACTCTTCACTTGTGTATTTCCAACAAGGTCCATGCTTCACTTCCATACTTTAGAGTTGGTATCACAATACAATCATGCAGCGACTTTTTTACTTTCATGCTCACTTCTCTAATTCTTATCACTGCATTCAAAGACCCAACAACCTTTCTTCCCTGTTGTACCTTTTCAAGCACTTCATCCTCTAAACTTCCATCCTAACCCATCACGCAACCCAAGTACTTAAATGCACTCGCATTTCCATTTCCCTCATCATCCAACCTAACTGTGCTTTCAATAAATTCATTTCTCTCGAAGACCATAACTTTACTCTTCCCTACATTCACCTTTAGATTCTGTTACTTAAACACTCTCCCAGACTCATCCACCAAGCCTTGCAGTTCCCCTTCGTCTTCACTTAACAAAACAGAATCATCTGCAAACAACAGAACAAGAAGTTTCCAAACGCTGCCCTCTCTCATTACAGCCGCTCCAGCATCCACTGCACTGCCTTGTATCTCTTTTATAACCCAGTCCATATACAGAGTGGACAACCACGGATACATGACACATCCCTGCTTCAATCACACATTCAGACAGAAAAAGTCACTCAGTTCATATCCACACGCCCTGCAGCCTTAGCACCCTCATATGTACTTCTCACGGCATTCAACAGCTTTCCATTTGCTCCATATATTCTTAATATTATCCACATTCCTTGTCTATCCACTGTGTCATATGATTTCGTAGTGGTAGTAGTAGTAGTAGTGACAGTAGCAGTTGTGGTAGAAGTAGGAGTAGTAGAAGGAGTAACAACAGCAGAATCAGCAACAGCAGTAGTAAAAGTAGTAGTAGTAGTAGTAATGATAATAGTAAAAGTAGTAGTGGCAGTGGTGGATGTAATAATGGTAGTAGTAGTAGTAGGAGCAGTATTAGTAGTGGTAGAGGAAACAGTAGTAGTAGTAGCAGTATTAGCAGTAGTAGTAGTGGCAGTACAAGTAGTAGTTGTAGTGGTGGTGGTGGTGGTAGTAATAGTAGTAGTAGCTGTAGCAAACAGCAGCAGCTGCAACATTAATTGCAACCCCAAACTCATTTGAACGTGAACACAGTGGACTGCCGGCTGAGATTACTCTTGTGCAGTGCACCATCCTCCTTTTAGTGAATAGGGAGTGAATTGAGGGATGTTTGTATAACCAGGCAACAGCCACCCCGTCATATCGGTGCCACCACGTGAAGGGGTCTATCTTCAGCATCGTCCTACAGATGAAACTTATGTAATGTTGGAGGAGATGACCACTTTGTGCCCAGCTATTATGACGTGACCAGATCCAAAAAATTTCAGTGTAATTTTTGTCATTAGAACACATGGAGTTAGTAACCTTGGAGAGACAGACAGGCAAATGAGGGAGTGAGGGAGCGTTGTGGTATTGATGTGGATGAGACGGAAAACGTTAGGAGAAATACTGAGACCGTTAGGCCATGTGGAGAGGATGGAGAACGAGAGACTAACTAGGAGAGTGCATGTGAGTGAGGTGGAGGGGGAGAAGGGGAGGAGGAGACCAAGGACGAGTTGCAAGGATGGAGTGGAAGGGGATATTAAAGAGGGGGGGTGAGCTGGAGGTAGGGCAACCTCATGGCAGAGGTCAGTGTGACGTGGAGACGATTTGTTTGTGGTCATTCCTAACCAGATTATAGCGTCTGGCTGTAGAGAGATAGTTTAGTGGTGGCACAGTCCAATTACACAATACCATCCTCCTCAATCATTTTCAGGCAGGCAAATACCGTGGGCTCAGTGCTATAACGCAGTAAATCTCCCCCACTCGCAAGGAGGGTAAACTGATACCTGTGTTTCTCACATAATAGGCTTTGTATTCTGACCATCTGTTGCGGAGGAATTACAGAGTGTACGTGAAAACACTGGCTACTACATTGTACTCTTTTTGATCTAATGTGGCCTGCAATTTCCCTCTCTCCAACTTGAATGCTGGCTTGTAGAAATAAATTAACACCAGAACATGAAGCTAGTCACGAGGAAGTACCGTGGATAGGATGTATTATCATATTCTGCCACAGAGCTACGTGAAATAAGAAATTGGAATATCTGGGGCAAGTTAAAGTGAGTAGGAAATAGGACTGTCGTGGAAAATCCAAGGAATTAAGGTGATTCACTGTTAACCGGGTGCAGGAGAGGGACCCCTTCATGTTGTAGCATCGATATAACTGGGCGGCTTAACTGCCTGAATATACACATGTTCCTTAACTACTTCCCTATCCCCCTAAAAGTGGATGGTGGACTGCATGGGAGGGATAGGCTGAGTCTGTAGTCCACTGGGTTTAAGGTCAGGTGAGTCTGGGGTTTCAATTACTAAAATAAAGACTACAATTGTTAGTTGAAATACATAGAAGGTGATCCATACAAAGGGCTCCTCTTCCATTATGTTGGGCGATTTTTTTCTATGTTCCGAGGATGGCTGAGTCAGTGTTATCAATGTCTATCATGCATCATCTATCATTTTTACTCTCTTTGTAACACTCACGGGCACACCAGCATACACAGCCGTCCCAGCAACACACAAGATATCGTTAGATGAGTTTCTAGTGGAACGCTTTTTATAGACCACCCTGTAGAGTCTAACCAAAACTACTGGTACATCAAATCTTTTCAGCCCCAGGACACTTCTCCTTAGCTGTGTATAATTATCTATTGTTAGCGTCAGTAAAATAAATAACATATCCACTGGCTGAATGGATTAAAAATCTACGAAAGGCCGGTTGGGTAAGATTGTGTTGCAATTACTGGTGAGGAGCGTAATGATGGGGTGGCGTGAGTGCGAGTCGTTGCGTCAGGAGAGAGCACCCCCTAGGGGCAACCAGCCTGGGCCTGGAATAGGATGTGAATTGAGTGTGGTTGTTGCCGAGAGTTACAGTGCCACTTGCCATGATTATATTTTCGCTACCCAGGAGGACAGCCAGGGGCGAGGAGTCAGAAGCCCCGTGCAATTACTCGCGTGTTAGCCTTAAATATTGTGAAGGGAGTTCCTGCAATTAGGCATTATGTAGCTAGATGAATTTCGTTACTTAAAGGCCCCATGTAATTGCTTGTGTGACAAATTATGTTGCTAAATGAATTTCTGCAGGTGAATGAAGCCTCCTGTCTCTGAAGGAACAGGGGCTCTTTATGTTACGTGTGTTTCATTTGTTACTTTGATTACACGGTGAATATTCAGCCACACCGATGATTGCTTTAAAGTATCACCTCCAATCGTGCTCCATAACACCTCCGCCTCCCCTCTCCTTCCCCTATCCTTTTGGCCCCATTTGTGTTCATCAGTGAAGTTGGTTACAGCCGCACGTCCTCTCAAGTGGCATTGTCATCTCCCTTTCGGCAACACAGCTAGCTTCCCTCTGTGACATATAGCTCTGCTCCTCCCTTGTGATTCAGTCTATACCAGTTTCCCTTTGTGTTACACTGTGACCCTTCCCCAGCTAAGCCAGATCTGCATTCATTCTCTGTAGCCTTTGCTCCCCACGATGCATCTATGCCATTGTTCATTCGTCCACCGGGTAGAGACGAAGGCAATTGACAGTGAAGGATATGTTGAATGGAATCGTGATTTAAGGCACAATGACGAATCTGTATATATCATTCGTATTGTTGTTGCTGTTGTTGTTACCTCAGGCTCATCTTTCCGTAAACCAGGGCTATTCATCTACTCTTGAAGTAGGGCCAGATTATGAAACTCAGACTAGCAAAAGAGCCATACGTTATTTTACCTGTATTTTTCCCTCTATCTAAACACTTATACACAGAAAGAAACGAGAAATTCATATATTACTTGCGTTTCCATTTTTCGCTAAGCACATTAAAAAAAAAAGTTTTATGCTTGTTTATTTGTTTATTTTCATTCTTCTGGGTCGGTCAAAAGGCCAGTCAAAAACGACTCAAGTGCCGGATTTGACCGGAGGGCCGCCAGTTGAATAGCCTTGACGTAAATCCATTGGGCTGCAGAACACAGGGCACTTCAGCCGGGTGCTCCGCGACATCTTTTGTTGAGGCTGTGCTGAAAGAGTGTCTGTGTTGTGAGAGTGGGGTGCATCAGGTGAATAGCTTTGTTGTGATGTGAAGAACTGAATTACAATGAAGATTGTGGTGGATTTTTGTAAGTTTCATTTTTGTTGGTAGTGACGCAGAGAAATGTCATGGCCAAACCTTCATTTGGCGGGGCGAGGTCGTACGTGGATGTTACAATAGACAGTGCTGCTGGAGACGGACGGCTTGCAGTGGTGGCACCAACATAACCAAACAATTCCGCTACCCGGCTATACACACGTACTGCACCTCCCTCCCTATCCTCTGAAAGAGTGCAGGTGTACCACAGGAAATGGTAATTTCAGCCTGCAGTCCATCGGATTCACATTCATATGAGGCTGTGGTCAGAGCAGCAACAACAGACTTTACCTTCACTCATCTCTTCATAACAGTAATGACATACATAGGTGCTGCCGGAACGAAAGTTGTGGAAAGCATCAGGTGGTGCAGTAACAGTCAGATCACCTCAGCCTCTGAGAACCGCACTTCCCAGCTTCACAGGCCTTCAAGCATTTCCTCCTTAATCCTTTAAAAATAAAGACATTTTAATTATATTCAGGCAAGTTTGGAAAGACCTCTCCTGTAACATTTTCTTGTAGTCTATATCTTCGTTAGTGGTATATTTTTCAATGAGGAAAGCTATTCAGCGTTATATTTAATTTCCTGTGTAACTTTGTCATCTATTTCACTTCTTTGTTTGTGATACATTTTTGCCAAGAGCTATTGAACATTCTCATATACTTCATTTCTTCATTGCAGAGAGCATTTTAACGCTGCCTTATATATTCTTCGTTGTTGGTCATACATTTTACAATCAGCTATTCAGCATTGTATATCACTTAATTAATTGGCTGTGGTGGGTATTTTTGAGCTAAACTGGTGGTATGGTTTTGACTGAAGTAAATTAGTATCCAGTCCTAAGTGAGCACCCAAGTCAAGGAAGTTTTTAGGCTTTTTGCCATTGTAAGTTTTTCCGAGGCGAATGAAATAGCATCCTGTTAGCTGAATGAAAAATACGGTTTCCACTTCACGTCAGAAGGGTTAGATTGTAAATATGTATGAACTGTTTACACTAAAAAATATGCTCTTTTCATCTTCACATGGTTTAGACTTTGGTTATTTTTGTGACTTATTAAACGTAGTTTAGTCGAACACAGCCACACACACACACACACACACACAAAGACAATGATATGGCTCTACATCCTTTCCAAAGCATTTCTTCGTGACTAGTATGATATTCTTGTATTAATCTATTGTTACAACTGAGTATTAAAGTTGGGGAGATGTCAATTTTAGGGCAAGTTAAAGTAGAAAGAGTATAGCAAGAGATTATCACCCCTCCACATGCACAGATAAATTTATTATAAAGACGTGATAGTGTGTTTTCTAAGACCAAGGGAATGCGACACTTAAGTCTTTGATCTGGTGACTATTTATTTATTTATTTATATATTTATGCAATTTTCATACAAGTTCATTTTGAGTACGAGACTTTTCATGGTGGAAGGTTTAAATGTACCTTCCAAAGAACCGTTCATTGCAATAACAGTTCCTAAGCTAAATAGGGTAACCTGGAAATAGGAAGAATAAATTAATATTTTAGACTGCACACCCTCCCAGAGATGGCTGGTCTGTACATACTCGTACTTCTATGCAAATTTCCATGATAAATGAACAAGTGCGTAAGACCCCCAGACTGATGTGTTTGTATGATTTGGCATTAGGTCCAAAATCATCACTTTAAAAGGCCTAAACCATAAACAATAGGTGTGCGGAGGTATCTGTACAAGTAATAATCGTACCACGTTTGAAATGAACTGGTGAAGAACTGAAGGAATAGAACCAAAGTGAAAAGTGAAAAATATTTGGAATCATGTCCGCGGGTACAAATATATGACCAAGTAACATGAGTACTCAGATTAAAACGAATTAATAAAGAAATTAAGGAATGACACCAGTGTTAAAAGTGTTTAGACCATAACAGAAGAGACGAAAATGGCTGAAAAGGAATAAGAGAGAGAGAAAAAAAAACGCCATTTGATTCAGCGAGTCTAAGCCACCGCAAGCCGAAATAAACAGGTAAGGACGAGGAGGCTTTGTATTATTCCCGCGAGGCGATGGTCCCTAATGTGATATAGTGCAGCAACTGAGCCAGCGACACCTATCCTGCCGGTACGGAACCTCTGAGCCGTCCATTACTGAGGTAAATTAATGCCACCCTCACTGACGGTGCGCGGCTGGCTGGCTGGCTGGACTTAGACTGCTCAGGTTGATGGGAAACAGGTGCCGCTGCGTTAGGATGTTGGTCTGTGGTGGTCAGTAACAGTTGTTTTTACTCTCATTTTTTCTAACATTTTAATCTCTCCATGTTCAGTGGTGAGTAGTAGCATGAAAATACGAATAGAGTGTGGCACTATTCACGAATCATTGCTGTAGAAATGAATTAGAACAGTAGTATTGCCTTTTTCTGTCAGCGATGTGAAATAAGCTACGATAGCACGAAAATATACACCCAATTAGTGTGGAAGAACTATAGCCACATGCACGTTTTGGGCTAAAAGGAAGTTGAAAATATTGTCATTGATAATTTACGTGGTATCATTATAATAGAGCGTAAATAGAGAAATGTCACGTGCAGATAGTGTAAAAGGGACAAATATCGTGCAGACATAATGTAAACTAGGCAAAGATCATGTGAAGTGTAAAGTTTTGACATACGAGTAATATCAAGTACTTGCTATACAATGTTGCGTTCCTGTTTGCCCGTAAATAAGGAATCAATAAACAATTTCTCAAACACTGTGAAAAGATGGACGGTGTTCGATATCTCACTTTTCTTATTCACGACAAAGTAGAGGCTTAAAACTGTCCATCCAGTACTTCATATATGTCAACGTTATTTTCACACCACAATTTTCTAGTTTAAGAACGATTTGTCCTAATACCACAAAAATTACCAGGGTCGATATTACTAACTTCCTTGTAGCTCAGAATTCACAGGTGGCCAATTCTAACACCTGTCGGAACATCAGTCACATTCATAACCTGCAACGTACATAACATCCACTACCCGTCACATCCACA
>JAGKTI010037366.1:0-10907 GCA_018397915.1 Birgus latro | reverse complement strand
GCAACGTCCATCTCAGCAGTTACTTCAACAAAAAAGGGATGAGGCTATGGCACACCTAATGTCTGACTTGGCTCGTATCTCTGATTGGGGTAAACATAATCTTGTTATTTTTAATGCATCAAAAACTCAGTTCTTACACTTATCAACCCGACAAAATCTTCCTCAGGATTACCCACTAATGTTTAATAATGAACAGTTATGTCCTGCATCATCCTTGAACATGCTTGGGGTTTCATTCTCTCGGGATTTGTCTTGGAAAGAACATATTACATCTCTTGTGAAATCTGCTTCCAAAAGATTAGGTGTGCTAAGCCGTTTCCGAACTTTCTTTACGCCTGCACAGTTGTTGACCTTGTACACGGGTTTTATTCGCCCATGTATGGAGTACAACTCTCATGTGTGGGGAGGCTCCCCACATGCAGCTCTTCTCAATAGGGTGGAGTCAAAGGCTTTTCGTCTCATTAATTCTCCTCCTCTTACTGATTCCCTTCAACCTTTGTCTCTTCGCCGCACTGTTGCATCTTTATCTCTCATCTATCGCTACTTCAGTGGTCACTGTTCCTCTGAACTGTCTGCTTGCATCCCTCCACCTCTACGACGGCCACGTGGTACCTGTCTAGCAACAAATTCTCATCCCTTTTCTGTCCAACTCTCTAATGCAAGAGTTAACCGTTACTCCCAGTTCTTCATTTATGCAACTGGTCAACTCTGGAACTGTCTTCCTCTGTCTGTATTTCCTGCTTCCTATGATCTCCAGTCTTTCAAACGCAGTGTGTCCAGGCATCTCGAATTGAACGGATCTTGAATTTGGCTCTTTTGTATTGTTTTTGCTTTTTCTTGGAAGGAACAGTATGCAGGCCTGTGGCTTTTGGTTCCTTCTTCCTTGCATAAAAAAGAAAAGAAAAGATGTTTTCGCCCATATGGTAAATGCACCGTAAATTTATGATTTCTTTTGTGAATCATAGAAAATTGTAGCATGGGTTTAGGAAGCAAAAAAGCACATTGCTTGTTGTGCCAGACAACTATCTTCACATCTTTAACCCGCCGAGTCCCATCGACGTACGGTGTACGTCGCAACTTTTTCCCGCGGACAGACCCAACGACGTACACCGTCCGTCACGCAATTGCAAGGCCCATTGTGTGCACATTTTTCAACATTCGCGGGTGATTTTTGGTAGGCCATATGTGGGAGACCTTCCTCTACCTGCTGTCAAGCGGGGATACTGCCTGGCCCCTCCTAACCCCCTTCCCCCCCTCCCCCCCATACTGGGCAATTCACCTGTTAGCAGCAACCTAGCCAGTAAAGGTATGTTGCCCCACGGTCTCTCTAATGACAAAATTCACGGTGAAAGTGATTCCTGAGGTGGAGGACAAAGAAACAAAGAAGCTAGAGGTAGAAACAAACAGAAGTGATGAGGTGGTAATGTCGAAAAGGAAGGTGCCATATACTGGGGTTTGGGGTAAGTGAACAATACTTATAAACGCCTATATTATTGTGTGAAAACCATTATAGACTTTTACTACACATAAATTCTTACCAAATAAATGAAATGAATACGTAATTTAAAGTGGCTTGAATTAGTCAACCCTTCCATAGTTCGATTTCTTAGCCAGGTACCCTGAAAAAGAAGGAAAACGTAAGGTTGAATGACACCTGTATCACCATTTGAGGATCGCAGTTTCACTATGAATTTTCGATGTTTCTCACCAAAAGCGAAGGTTTCATCCAAAAAACAAAAAGTCGAAAATCGGTCGGGTTCTGGGGGTAGGCTGGGTTAAAAACCGGTCGGGACTCGGCGGGTTAAGAAAATTAAGTGGAAGAAATTTAATCCATCTTTGAGTACGTAGAGTAAGTTTCTTCCACTCTTCTGAAATCAATTTATTTTTCTTAAAAGATATGAATAGAAATATCTGGCGCACTGAGCAATGTGTTATTTAGCTTCCTAAACCCATGCTATGATTTGCTTTGGTTCACAGATTAATTCACAAAGTTACAGTGCATTTTCCATATGGGCAAAAACATCTGAGATTAAGCGACCGCATAGCTGCTTGAAATGGTAGTATAGAGTTGTGTAAACATACCAGTGACCTTCGTTCCCTTCCCATATTTGTTCATGTTTTTTTATAGCTCACACTAACTCGACGTCACTGACACCAGTACTGTAAAGCGTTGTTCATTGCCAGGGGTTATTAATGGGTTAATGGAATACGTTACTGTTTGCATCAATGCTCTCTCTTTCACATATAAACACTAAATGAACAAAAGAATGAGCGCTAAATGTACATTCAACTTTCATCAGAAAGACCTTACCAATTCACATTCCTCCAGTTTATTTTATGTATTTTTCTTACTTGAGGTTAGGTTAGATTTGGGTAAAATATTAGGTACAGTTATACTAGGCTAGATTAGGTTTAGTTAAACACTGAGGACAGTCCCTTCCACCATTATGGAGGAATCAAACAAGATGTGTCACAGTCATAAAGCAAAAAACAATGGGGAAACAGATTTAACAAGCACCATTTATTTATGGGTAATGCATTACAGTATAGTGGTTCGTGGACTACGCAATTACTGTACTGGTAAATGTTATTTTCAGGAAGGTGTCAAGGATTAGCGAATTTCAAGAATTAGCGAGGAGGCTTGGAACATAACCCATGCCAATTTGGGGGTTGGGGAGGTTACTGTACTGTATGGTACTGTGCAGTATTGTAATCAGTACAGTACTGTACCTGAATCTGAAAAATATAGAAACTAGTGAACACATACTGCACAAGTGTAATGAAACAGTAGGCCTACAAGTCACAGGTCACACTTCCTGGACTGCTGAGATGATTCTGAACATCTGCCGAACAATCGAAGACTTTCGTAAATGGGACTGTTTCTCAAAACTGCCAAGATATTGGATGTACCGAATACAGTGAATCCTCGATAAACGAAAGAGATAGGGGAGGGAAAAAAAACTTTTGTAATTCGAAATTTCGTATATCGGAACGATTTTCCCCATTGAAATATACAGAAAACTCTTCACAAGTGAAACGTTTAGAAGACGGAATCTTCGGTTAGATGAGCTCAGCCTGAGACCACGTATGTAAGTAGGCCGAGATGCAGAGGTAGGGGGAGAAATGGCACCAGGCGGACACGTGGCGCCAGTCTCCTGCTTGCCATTGGAGATGTGGTGGCGTCATTCTTACTGTCATTTAGTGCTGAGAAGTGCTCTCCTTTTTTTTGCCTTCTGCCTTGCCATGGAAGGTTCAAAGCATAAAAGAAGTGATACTGGCACCTTTAGTTGTAAGGGAATGAAGCTTAAATATAAAAAAATGTGTGTGCGTGTGACTCAGTGTTAAGTGATCATGATTAAAGTTCAGTATGATTATTACTGCATATGTTACATTGCAGTCTATTATAGTGATTACATTTAAGTTTAGTTCTTAATGTAGAGTGAAATAAATACTGGGTACGTGGGTGCTCGCACCCAGGTAAGAGTGAATGGAGTTTTGAGTGATGGAGTTTTCCGTGAATGTTGGTGTGCATCAGGGGTCAGTTTTGAGTCCCTTGTTGTTTATCATGGTGCTTGAAGCCCTCTCACATGACTTCAGAGATGGACTCCCATGGGAGATGTTGTATGCTGATGATTTGGTGTTGATTGCAGAGAATGAAAAGGAGGCGGAGGAAAGATTTAAGAAGTGGAGAGATGGTATGGGGTACAAGGGCTTAAGGGTAAATGCAGATAAAACAAAAGTGATGATGTCTAGGGTTGGTGGCAGTACAATCAGAGGAGAGGGAGAGTGGCCATGTGCAGTTTGCCACAAGGGTGTGGGAAGTAATTCCATCTTGTGTAGTGTTTGTGATAAATGGATGCACAAGAGATGTAGTGGTATTAGAGGTAGACTGCGAGATAATGCTGATTTCATGTGTGCTGCGTGTCGGGGAGAGCAGGTGGAGATTGTTAGGCGTGAGAGGGTTGAACTTGCAGGTGAGTCTCTTGAGTGTGTGGAGGAGTTTTGTTATTTGGGAGACATGTTATGTGCTGGAGGTGGGGCTGGAGTTAGCTCGGTTGCTAGAGTGAGAAGTGGTTGGAAGAAGTTCAGGGAGCTGTTGCCTCTCCTGACATTGAGAGGACTCTCCTTACGTGCTCGTATGCAGCATGTGTTAGGAGTGTGATGCTGTATGGTAGTGAGACCTGGGCAGTAAAGGAAGAGGATATTTGCAGGTTTAAACGTACAGAAATGACAGTGATTAGGTGGATGTGCAGTGCGTCCCTGCGTGCAAGGCCTGGGGGGGGCTGGGTTTACGATGGAAGAGTTGAGAGTTAGGATGGGACTGGAGTGTATTGGTGTTGTGATGAGGAGAGGTAGGCTGAGGTGGTTTGGATATGGAGAGGATGGGGGATGATAATTGGGTACAGAGGGTGAGAGGTGTTAATATTGGGGGAGGGGTTGGGAGGGGTAGACCGAGAAAGACATGGGACGAGGTCATTAAGTGTGACTTAAGGGTTAAGGGACTGAACAGGGAGGCTGCCAGGGATCGAGCAGCGTGGAGAGCCGCCATTAGGTGACCAAGGCCGACGCATGCAAGCATGTTGGAGCCTTCAAAAACGAAACAAAACGAACTGTTTAGAATTTTCGTTAAAGTGTAAACTCAGCCACCTCCACCACCTCCGTCTCCAAAACAAACTGCCGACGGATTTGTACTGCCTCTAACGAAAGGTAAATTAGGTGCACTGAATTGTGCCTTTTTGTCTTTCTTTATTCATTTATACACTGTATATGCTCCTTTACTTTAGTGTTGAAATGACAAGTAATAAATACTATTTTTGCAATTTGGAGGGTGAAAATCCATCTCCAACACATGCTGCCAACATGTCTGCACTGCCTCTGTGAATGATTTTCTACCAGTTAACCACGTCAGTACCATGACGTCTACTGTATTTCTACTTAATTTACACTTCCTTCAGCCAATTTTATGGCACTCAGGACTGGACTCACGTACTGAAGAGGTTAACGAAGGCAGTACCAACCCCGTGCACTTCCACAGATCCTCCCGACACTAAATAAAATCGTCTGGTGGGAGCAAGAACAAAATGAAAATACACCCGGCACTGAAGGGGTTAAAGGTATATTAAATGCACTAAATTGTTTATTGTTATAACTTATTTATTTATAGGCTATATGCTCCTTCAGTTTAGTGTTGAAAGGACAAGTAACAGGTATTGTCTTGGCAGTTTTGGGGGGGTGAATATTCAATAAGATGGAAAATTTGGTAATTTGAACCAGGGTAGAGCCCCATGTAGTTCGACTTGTGAAGGGTTTGCTGTACATAGAAATGGGAGGATGTGTTCCAGGACCCACTCAGACCCCCCACCTAAACTTTTACCTCACCTATTTTGAAGTAAGTAATACTTGGAGAAGTAAGTAATATCTGTAGATTTAGAGAATGAGGTGGCCATTTTCTTGTATATCTCCATTTTCTTGGTCACTGTCCCAACGGTGAGAGCTGCAAGGCCTAAAGCGCGCCCAGTCCCTGAGACACCCTGCACCTCCTCGTGGCATCTTATAATTTCCAATTTCCTCTCCAGAGTTAGAATACGGTGCTGCTGCTTCTTTACAGCAGGCTCCCCCGATGCTGGAGATGATGAGAGCGCTTGGGAAGCATGTCTAAACAGTATGAAAAGGTGTAGAGATGTGAAAATATCCTCACGTACAGCGATGCTGCGAGGAGGGACGTGGACTACCAGGATGATTTGCCATGAAGTCAATTCGCCGTTAGACAATTCCCTGTCAAAACATGGATGATTCACCGTCAGGACAATTAGCACCAAAGATTATTCCCTGTCATTCTATATACTTAATATTAATTGATTAATAGTATAATAACTAATTTCATGGGGATCTGTCAAGGTCTGTGTTCATTGAATAGCGTAGGCTTTGGATATTATTTATAATTTGCACTTGTAGTCAATTATTAACTTGCTTCTGCCTCGCTGTACAGTGGGGCCCCTTGGATAGCGACCTTATTAGTCCACCAAAATGGCCGCTATCCATGAAATCGCTACCCGAGGGGCAAACTTCTTACCTAAAAAAATTAATACAGTCCTGGACTCCTTCAGCTATACCCCTAATTTTCTCCATTACCCATCAGTATCACGTCATATTTCTTCAGTACAATACTGTAATAAGATAAACGTATACTACATACAGTATTCAAAAAGTTATCTTTTTCTTTTCCTCCACACAGTATTGTTTCTTTGGCTTGCCACGCATGTAATGTCTGGCCTTTTCGGTCACTTTTACATTACCAGTACTTCCTGTTTTTTCCCTGGGCCACCACCACCACATGGGCCAGCCCCCGATGTTGAAGCCATGATATTAGAACACTCAGTAGCCAGACAATAAATGGAAGGTCACAAAAAACTTTAACAATGGCGAGAGACTGTGACAAGTTGAATGGATGCGGTGTGTGTGGATAAACAAACAATCTTCTTCTTCTTTGGGTAACTGCGGGGAGGTTCACCTTCCACCCGTCAGTATCGCTTAGATATTGGCATTTCCCCAAAAGGAAAGGTAAAGGAAAAATTTAAAACTGTAAAATTTGGTAGGAGAGAGATAGTTGGAGATTAGTTATAAGAAAAGCTTAAGATACATATTTTCACATGGGTCAATGAACTTCCGTCCTGACTCCTTCAGGTATATCCCTAATTTCCTCCATTAACCATTAATATCACGTCATATTTCTTCAGTAATAAGATAGTATATTACATATTCAAAGAAGATTAACAAACTTACTTTTAATTCGTTTTGAGTGCCACCTACAGGCCGGTCCTGCAGTGGGCCTCAGTGGCTGATGACGACGATACTGTTATCAATTGTAGTTACCATACCGTGGCAGCCTGCTAGAGCCGCTAAAAAATAAATACCTGTACTACACTCCAACGAAACCCTAAATTCCTACTGTGAACACTAATAAAATGAACTTAACATGCAAATGGATAAACAAACTTTTAAATCATTTTTGTTATTTATTGTTGAAATTACTGTCGTGCTTGGTGGCTATTGTACCGCAGCAACCTAGCGAAACGGCCCTGACTCTACTCACTCTCCCTCTCTCATCCCTGCTAGAACCGCTAAAAAATAAATACCTGTACTACACTCCAACGAAACCCTAAATTCCTACTGTGAACACTAATAAAATAAACTTAACATGCTAATGGATAAACAAACTTTTAAATCATTTTTGCTATTTATTGTTGAAATTACTGTCGTGCTTGGTGGATATTGTACCGCAGCAACCTAGCAACCACAGACCTGACTCTGCTCACTCCCCATCTCTCATCCCTCATCTTTCTCTTGTCCCTCACGTCGTAACACATGCAAACAAACTTCATTCTCGATGTGATGGGCCTCGTTTCCTCACTTCCCAACCATCATATAGGTCCTCCTCGAGCTGAACAGGGGGCAGCCACCGAAGTTGAAGCCATGATAGAGCACTCAGTCCCCAGACAATAATGGAAGGTCACAAAAAACTTTAACAATGGAGAGACTGAGGGTTGAATGAACACACGGCTCATGGATAAGCAATGGGTCAATGAACTGACTGAGGATAGACTTGCACTCACTGTCTTTGTTACCAGGGTCCGACCTTGGCAACTCTGCCCATCCACCCACTACAAATGAAGATCAGCTCCCATGTACCATCAGCATTCAGATCAGATCAGATGATATTCGCCCAGTATTGCTTTTGAATCAGGTTCCGACCCTGGCAACTCTGTCCACCTGCTAGCTACATGTTAAATGCCTAGCGGATTTTCACCAACTGTGCACCATCAGCATGAGGATAGACTCGCACTCACTGTCAGTGTTACCAGGGTCCGACTTTAGCAACTCAGCCCATCGCCCTCTACAAATGAAGGTCGGCTTGCATACACCATCAGCATTAAGACCAGATCAGATGATATTCGCCCAGTATTGCTTTTGAATTAAGTTCCGACTTTGGCAACTCTGCCCACCTGCTCGCTACGTGGTAAATGCCTAGTGGATTTTCGCTAACTGTGCAGCATTAATCGCTATGAGATAGTTTCTTTCCTGTCGCTACCCGAGCGGCCCCACTGTAGTTGACTTTGAAGTATAATCTGGTGTCTCCCATGGCTGTCTTCAGTAATTTTTATTGTAATTTTAGGATGCAGTAGGCTGAGATGATTGATTAGCTGAGAATTTAGATGTAATATGAAGAATATTCATATAATTTTAGAGTATGTCAATTGTTCACTTGAGGTTATTAGGCATTTATATAAATGCCAGTGTCTCATATGTAGCCTCATGTTAAATGGTGAAGAGAAACATCGTACGTCACCTGATTCACGTTTCAATATAAAGTATTTATATTTTTTTCTGTTAGTACTATTTGATGCCATATTTTGCATTTATTATCCATCCATCAATATACCTAGGCTGCTTCCCCCAAGAGAAGGGAGGTAGCCGAGACAGGTCAACACACTACCAATTTACTCATCCACTCATACACATTCATTCGCATCGTAGCCCCAAAGGGGAGAAGGGACAGATCCACACCGCACGAGGGTCAACTACACAGTGCAGTCAGTGACATCCGCAGCAGGGCCCAACAGCAAAGCTGGTTTACCCCTGCTGCATCATAATGGATCCAGCCCCTTACCTGCACCTGACCTGATCAGCTGATCAGACAAAAAGCAGGAGAATATCCCCTCAGGGCTGCGTCATCATTTATTCATTCACAATTTCTCTCCATTCATTTCTATCACGCACAGCCATTCTTCCTTGCTCAACACTCAACCCTCTCACATCCAACGCTCTCCTCACACTGTCCATCCATCCTATTCGTGGTCTTCCTCTCAGCCTTACACCTCTCACGTCAGATCTAGTTATCTTTTTCACCAATCGCTCATTATCCATTCTCTCCATATGCCCAAACCATCGCAACACCCTCTGTTCAGCTCGATCAGCCATCTCCCGAACCATTCCGGTTCTCCTTCGCACTTCATCATTCCTCACTCGATCCATACGCGTCACTCCACACTTACTCCTCAGACACCTCATCTCCATTACATTCAAACTTTTCCTCTCTGCTACACCCATATTCCATGTTTCTGCCCCATATAATGCAGTCGGTACCACAACACCCTCATACAGCCTTCTCTTTACATCCATTCTGAGTGAACGACATCCAAACACTTTTTTCATTCCTCCCAGCACCTTTCCAACTTCATTCATTCTAAACCTCACTTCTGCATCTATTCTTCCATCCGTAGAAACATGTGACCCTAAATACTTAAAACACTCAACCTCCTCTAGCAACTCACCATTCAAAACTATATTCATCCTCGTACCATCTCTCAACCTCGTACACTTCATCACTTTACTCTTATTCTCATTTATTTTCAGTTTCTTCCTTTCACACACCCTTCCAAACTCCTCTGCCAACTGTCTCAATCTCTCCTCTGAATCAGCCACCAGTGCAGTATCATCCGCAAACAGCAGCTGCTTCAGATTCCACTCTCTACCATCATTCACCAGACTCAGTCCTCCATCTAACACTCTTGCATTCACCTCCCTTACAACACCATCCATATAAATATTAAACAACCAAGGCGACATCACACATCCCTGCCGCAGCCCCACTCTCACGGGAAACCAATCACTCACAGTATTAGCCACTCTTACACACGCTCTACTATTTACATAAAAACTTTTCACTCCTTTTAGTAACCTGCCATCAAGCCCATTCAATCTTAAAACATTCCACAAAGCCTCCCTATCAATTCTATCATATGCTTTCTCTAAATCCATGAATGCCCAAAACACATCCTTACCTTTCGCTAAATACTTTTCACACACCTGTCTCACAGCAAACACCTGATCCACACATCCCCTCCCTCTCCTAAAGCCACACTGCTCATCACCAATCACTCCTCTGTACCCTCTCTAACTCTCTTAATTAACACTCTACCATACACCTTACCTACCACACTCAAAAGACTTATACCTCTAAAGCTAGTACATTCATACTTATCACCCTTACCTTTATGCAGTGGGACCACACAAGCACTTGCCCAGTCAATTGGCACCATACCTTGCACAAAGCACACATTCAACAATCTTACTAACCAGTCAACGATAGTCGCTCCACCACATTTCAGGCATTCCACAGCACACCCATCCATACCTGCAGCTTTCCCTGTTTTCATCTGCTTTACTGCCTTTTGCACTTCCTCCATCGTGATCAAGGATTCATTCAACTCTCCCAACACATCTATTCCTTGCACCCTTCCATCTGCCACAATCTCAGCCTCCCTTTCCTCCTCTACATTCAACAATCTTTCAAAGTACTCCGCCCATCTTTTCGTTACTGCATCCATCTCAGTTAACATCCTTCCATCCTCTGCTTTTACTCGCTCCTCCTTCCCAGACTCTCCCTTTCGCACCCTTTTCACCTCCTTCCAAAACATTTTCTTATTCTCCTGAAAATTCTCAGTCATCCGCCTACCCCACCTCTCATCTGCTGCCACTTTAGCACCATGCACAACCCTTCTCGCCCTATTCCTCTTTTCCTTATACCTCTCATATGACACCTCATCCTTCCTCTGCAACCACACTTCATATGCATGTCTCTTCTCACCCACATCCATACTTACTTCCTCACACCACCATTCACTTCCCTTCCTTACACCACCACCCACTCGTCTCACACCACACACCTCTTCTGCATGCCCCACCACAGCACTTTTAAACAACTGTCATTCCTCCTCCACACTGCCACTCTCCTGATCTTTCACTGCGTACCACTGATCTCTCAATTTCTCCTGATACTCTATCATTTTCTCTCTTTTATCTAACTCACTCACTTTCAAAACCTCCCTGCCACACCTAACTCTCCT